>CAUYTI010091618.1:0-12453 GCA_963575145.1 Galago senegalensis | reverse complement strand
GGCATTACAGCTCACAGCAACCTCCAACTCCTGGGCTCAAGTGAGTCTCTTGCCTCCGCCTCCCAAGTAGCTGGGACCACAGGCGCCTGCCACAACACCCAGCTATTTTTTGGTTGCAGGCGTCATTGTTGTTTGGCGGGTCCGGGCTGGGGATTTGAACCCGCCACCTTAGGTGTATGTGGCTGGCGCCTTAGCAGGTTGAGCTATAGGCGTCGAGCCGCAAGACCCTGTCTTTAAAGAAAAAAAGTTTATAGTCGTATTATTTATAATAGCCAAAAAGTAGACATAGCCAAAATGTCCATTAGCTGGTGTATAGATAAACAAAATTGATACATCCATACATTAGAATGCTATTTGTCAGTAAAAAGGAATGAATTCCCTATACATGCTACAACCTGGATGAATATTGAAAACACTATACCAGGCTTGGCAAGAGGCAAGAGACTCCCTTGAGCGCAGGAGTTGGAGGTTGCTGTGAGCTGTAATGCCATGGCACTCTACCCAGGGGGACAGCTTGAGGCTCTGTCTCAAAAAAAAAGAAAAAAGAAAAAAGAAAACACTATACCAGACATTAAGGAATATACATTACATAATTCCATGGGTCTAGGGGTGAGAATGGGAAGTGACTTTACTAGTTTTCCTTTGAGGATGATGAAAATGTTCTAATTAGATTGTGGTGATCTTTGCACTATACATTTACTAACAATCATTGAATTGTGTACTTAAAATAAATGATTCTTCTTTTACTTAAAATTTTTCTTATTTAAAAAAAGAAAATTTTAGCATTGACTCCTGTAGTGTTGCTATACTAAAGGTCAGTCTTTAAAAGAGCTTAATACTTGTTCAGATGTCATGGTGGCGAAAAAGATATTGTTAAAATAAATGTTACTTCTTGTGATAAAGATAAAAGAATAATAAATGAGTTCTATGGTACAGGAGAACCCCACCTCCTATTGACCAACTCCCTACATTGACCTAACTTTCATAGATTGGGCATGCCTAACATGTCCTCAGTGGAAGTTTCTTATGTTGACCAGTTTGTTACAGTGCCCTGGGTGATCAACTTACAGAGATTCTACTGTATTTAAATTATATCTACCAAAGTTAGGCTCCTAATTCTATCTTTCATCAGCTGAAGTGTCATACAGCACAACAGCTCTGCTGTAATAACAAACAGCCCCCAAATCCCAGTGGTTTTAAACAATAAGCAGATAAAGTAGAACTTCTGTAGTTGACTACCTCCCTACATTGACCAACTTCTTAAGTTGACCTAATTTTCATAGAGTGGACATCCATTACATGTACTCAATAGAAGACTGACCTCTATATATTGACCACCTCTGTGTGTTGTATCTTGACCTCTTGGACCATGACACACAATATTAGTTTACCATCTATAACTTGACCAGTTGAGTCCAGTCTACACCAAAAAGTAGAAGCTATGGGCTTTGCCTCTTAATTATATTATTTTTTCTCTAGTATATTTTTTTTCTTTTTTAATTGCTACCAGGTATTGGACTAAGCCTAACATCCTATTGTTTATCACATGTTCCAGAAGAATGTTTCAACATGAATAACTAGTTTGAATCGGAGTTACATTCTACAATTACTGAAAAATTTTATAGTTAATTGAGACATTGTGTATCCCAAAAGAAAGAACTCAAAAAACTGTTACTGACAAGGGAAAGGTTGAACTTTTACATTTTCTGGAAAGCAGCAGCCAAAGAAAGATGGCAGAACATTTTGGTGTTAGCCAGACATTGGTTGGCAATATCCAAAAATGTAAACGTGAGTATTCAGAGAGATAATGGTAAGGAAAGTAGAGACCTACAGCAGAAAAGGAGGAAAACTTCCCTTGATGAAGTCAATGAAACTACATTAAGCTGGTTTAAACAAATGACACTTAATGCTCAAATCTCTGGTCTGGTGATCCAAGAAGTGGCTAAAAACTTCACATAAGAGGCTTGGCTGCTGGCCACATACACCTAGGCTGGCAGGTTCGAGCACAGCCCAGGCCAGCTAAACAACAATGACAATTGCAACCAAAAAATAGCCCGGTGTTGTGGCAGGCACCTGTACTCCCAGCTACTCGGGAGGCTGAGGCAAGAGAATCACTTAAGCCCAAGAGTTTGAGGTTGCTGTGAGCTTTAACACCATGGTACTCTACTGAGGGTGACATAGTGAGACTCTGTCTCAAAAAAAAAAAAAATTCACACAGGAGGGTAGGGTGGCAGATTTCCAAGCATCAAGTGGATGGCGTAAGAAATTTAAAGTGCAACACAAGGTGGGACATGATGGCTCATGCCTGTAATTCTAGCACTCTTGCCTGAGCTCAAAAGTTCAAGACCAGCCTGACCAAAAGTGAGACCCCATCTCTACTAAAAATAGAAAAACTATTCTATCCACACCCACCATCCAGGTGTGGTGGTGGGTACCCATAGTCCCAGCTACTTGGGAGACTGAGGCAGGAGGATCGCTTGAACCCACAAGTTTGAGGTTGCTGTGAGCTATAACACCATGCTACTCTACCCAGTGTGACAGAGTGAGACAGAGTCACTCATTTTGGTGTTTCCACTTTTTGGCTGTTATAAAGATAAATAAATAAATAGCAACATGAGATCTCCCAGAAAGTCTTATGTGGTGAATCCAATGAAGTTCTAGTAGAAGTTGTAGAAAAGTTCATCAAAAAGTTCCTGGACTTCAGCGCTGCACCTGTGGCTCAAGCAGCTAAGGTGGCAGCCATATACACCAGAGCTGGCAGGTTCGAATCCAGCTCAGACCTGCCAAACAACTATGACAACTGCATTGAAAAAATAGCAGGGTGTTGTGGTGGGCCCCTGTGGTCCCAGCTACTTGGGAGGCTGAGGCAAGAGAATCACTTAAGCCCAGGAGTTTGAGGTGGTTGTGAGCTATGATGGACGCCCTGGCACTCTACCCAGCGGGACAGCTTGAGGCTCTATCTCAAAAAAAAAAAAAAAAAAGTTCCTGGACTTCACCAGAGGGTTTAACGCTGAGTATGGGCTCTTGTTCAAGGTACTGCCTGCTTGGCAGAAACCTTGGCATGAAGGGTCACAAATGTAAGAATAGAAGACTTTCCAAAGAATATTTCACAGTTCTGCTTAATGTTAGCTCAGCCTTTGGTGATTGGTAAATCAGCAAAGCCATGTGTGTTCAAGATCCTGAAGTCATGGGTGGCGCCTGTGGCTCAGTGAGTAGAGCACTGGTCCCATATACTGAGGGTGGCGGGTTCAAACCCAGCCCCAGCCAAACTACAACAAAAAAATTGCCAGGCGTTGTGGTGAGCTCCTGTAGTCCCACCTACTCTGGAGGCTGAAGCAAGAGAATCACCTAAGCCCAGGAGTTCGAGGTTGTTGTGAGCTGTGTGACACTGCCACGGCACTCTATCAAGGGTGATAAAGTAAGACTCTGTCTCTAAAAAAAGAGAGAACCTGAAGCCAGAAGACCTCCCTGCCACTTGGAGATCAGATAAATACACATGGATGTATGGTGTCCTATTGGAAGAGTGAGTAAGGGGTATCACTGTCCTGGCAAGTAAATCATCTCACAAACGTGATGCTGAAATTTCTGCCTGCAAACACAACCTCAAAAATTCAACTTCTTAAGCAGAGCATTTTCAATACACTTAAAATGCAGTACTGAGCCAAACTTCTGCAGTTGAACATTACTAAAACACAAACCTATGGTCTGCCTGTAGAAGCAGCTTCATCTGTTCTTCATCAGTTAATGCCCTGGATGGGATGCTGTCCTTTGAATTAGTCCCGCTTGGGATAAAGTTCAGCAGAAATGACGTAGAAGTGTTTCAAGAAAGTTGGATTTGTCACAACTCAAGAACACAATGTTTTGGTCCCATGGGACAGTCCATCTCCTATGGCAGAATTCAAAAAGTAGATTTTGAAGGTTTTATTGCAATGGATGATGAGGTGGCAACCTGTAATGAACCCAACCCAGCAGCAGTTTTCCAAGTGATATTGACCAAAGTACAGACCAGCCTAAAAGTGCATGGAGCAGCTAATGAGGAAGAAGAGAGTGAGGATGACACAGAAATGCAGAGATTCCTAAGGAAAAGGATGTCAGGCATCTGATAATGTAGTTTAAGTCACTAGATATGGAAAAATGCCCAGGCATGCTGAGTGGTATAGCTGGTATTGAGAGTGCTTTCTCCACTTGTGTTTGTAATAAGAATAAGAAACAGATCAAGATTGACTCTTTTTTAAAGAACAATTAAACCGTGAGAAAATAGTAAATGTATTAATTCTGTATAATACTGTGTATATTATGATTTCTTATGATGTTCTCTAATAAAAGTTGTACAGGAAAGTAAAGTACACATATTTATCAATACAGTAGGCCTAGTTCCTTATTTTGACTACCCCTGTATGTTGACCAGTTTGTTACAGTCCCTTGAGTGGTCCACTTACATAGATTCTAGTATACTTCGCCTCACGTTACATGTCGTGAACAATAGGTCTTTTGCTTCTTTTGCTACTCTTCTGTTCCAGATGGCTTTTTATTTTAGGATGCAGGCCCATAAAGGGGAAGTCCCAATATGGGACTGTATTCTCCTGGCTAAGGAAAAGAGCATAAGGCTCATTCACACAAGCAGTGGTTCCCTTTTTTCTCTTTTTTGTTTTTCTTTCCTGAGACATGATCTTGCTCATGATCACAGCTCACTGCAGCCTCCAAATCCTGGGCTCAAGCAATCCTCCTGGCTTAGGTGCCCAAGTAGCTGGGACTACAGGTGAGCGCCACCACACCTAGCTAATTCTTTTTTTTTTTTTTTCCTTTAAGACAGAGTTGCCTAGGCTAGGTTGTATGCAACCTCAAACTCCTGGGTTTGAGGGATTCTCCTACCTCAGCTGCCTGTGTAGCTGGCCTGCAGGTGCCTGCCATGATGCCCAGCTAACTTTTTTTTCTGTTTTTAGTAGAGATGGGGTCTCGTTCTTGCTCAGGCTGGTCTCAAAGTCTAGACCTCAAGGGATCCTCCTGCTTCAGACTCCTAGTGTGGTAGGATTACAGGTATGAGCCACTGTGCTGGCTCCTCAGCTAAATTTTTTTTTTTTTTTTGTAGAGACAGTCTCACTTTATCACTCTCAGTAGAGTGCCGTGGCGTCACACAGCTCACAGCAACCTCCAACTCCTGGGCCCAGGCAATTTTCTTGCCTCAGCCTCCCAAGCAGCTGGGACTACAGGCATCCGCCACAACTCCTGGCTATTTCTTTTGTTGCAGTTTGGCCAGGGCTGGGTTTGAACCCGCCACTCTTGCCACTCTCAGTATATGGAGCTGGTGCCCTACTCACTGAGCCACAAGTGCTGCCCTCCCCAGCTAATTCTTTAAAAAAATTTTTTTTTTTTTTTAGAGATGGAGCCTTGCTCTGTTGCCCAAATTAGTCTTGAACACCTGGCCTCAAGCAGTCCTCTCTCTTTATTCTCCCAGAGTACTGGGATTACAGGTGTGAGTCACCATACCTGGCCTGCAATGGCTCTTAAAGCTTAAGCCTGACCTGGTATAGGTCATGTTTACTCATACTCTTTTACCTAAAGCAAGACACATAACTGATAATGGAAAGAGAATGTGTACTCTCCCTGGGGTCAGGTACCATAACCAGTTGACAGTTGGCAGGGTTATGTGTATATGATCTACTCATAGGGAAGGGAACAATTAAGTTATTTTATATGTTATTTTATAGATCTGGAAACTGAGGCCTCGTCTCTCATGGGGAGATAATAGTGCCTATTTCATACGGTTTACTGGGTTTTGGGGATCAATAAGTGATGACATATAAAGTAGACCTGGTGATATGTTATATTTGCTATTTAAGTATTCACTATTGCTGCTGTTATTAGTGTTCTCACCTCTATCTGTTAAACTTTTACTCACTGTACAAGGCCTTCCTCAAAAAGAATCCTTTTCATGGTTCTTATACTTTGGTTTCTTACCAGCCAACTTTTTGCCCTTTTCTATACTTGGAAGCATGATGGCAAAAGTTTAGGAAGGGGCTTTGGAGTTGAACAGTGTGTTTGACTTTTCGTTCACATGTTCAGACAAGAATAATTATGTTCACATTGCGAACTCTTCCTTTGTTCTGGGCTAGCGAATGTTCCCTTTCTTTTTAATATCCAGCTACCAGAGGCAGTACCTATCTGTCTTCCTCCTCTTTCCTTGTACCTCATTATCAGTGAGTATCAATTAATAATTGAATTCTTTTCATTTCCAGCCAAGTGTAAATGGGAGGGGGGGTCTTAAATTTAGTCCAGGACCAAGTTTTGGGTATAGATGGTAGTGGATTGGGGGCAATAATATCCTATTTAAAAACTCAGATTTTTTAGTTAAGTTTATTTCCTATAGAAATCCTTGTCCAGGCTTGGCACTTGTAGCTCAGTGGCTAGGGCACCGGCCACATACACCAGGGCTGGTGGGTTTGAACCCAGCCCCGGCCAGCCAAACAACAATGACAACTACAATAAAAAAAAAAATAGCTGGGCATTGTGGCAGGCACCTGTAGTCCCAGCTACTTGGGAGGCTAAGGCAAGAGAATCACTTAAGCCCAAGAGTTTGAGGTTGCTGTGAGCTGTGATGCCATGGCATTCTACTGAGGGTGACATAGTGAGACTTTGTCTCAAAAAAGGGAAAGAAAGCCTTGTCCAGGGCAAAGGCATTTGTGGCTGCTCAAAAGTCCATCTGTGTGCCAATTTTGATGAGTGGTGGAGATAACAGATTCTTTTATTAGGCTTTGACCTAGGATCTAGGACATAACTTGTTTCTTTCATTTTTGGCAGGTGTTAGTGTTTTGGATCTACATAAGGTTTTTTGACATGTTTTTGGTCAAACTGAATTTCTTTCCTTTTTCTTTGCAGTGTAAGGCTAGCACTGGTGGGCACCGATCTTCATGTTCATTCTGCAAGTGTCCACGGGAAGGTGAGTGGTAGAAATGGTAGTGATTTTTTTCTTGTACACTAAGCAAGACAAATTTAATGCTCTCTTTGTCTTTAAAGAATTAGTGGCGCCCATAGCTCAGTAGATAGGGTACCAACCACATACACCGAGGATGACAGGTTCAAACCCAGCCTGGGCCTGCTAAAACAACAATGACAACTACAACAAAAAATAGTCAGGCATTGTGGCAGGCACCTGTAGTCCCAGGTCCTTGGGAGGCTGAGGCAAGAGAATTGCTTAAGAGTTTGAATTTGCTGGTGACACCATGACACTCTACCCAGGGTGACAGCTTAGGACTCTGTCTCAAAAGAAAAAAAATTGTCATCCCTAAATATGTACAAGTTGATCTATATATCTTTTACAAGTACAATTTGATATCCTATTTCATGGGACCTGTTAATAAATGATTTGGGGACCGGGCGCAGTGCATGCCTGTAATTCTAGCACAAAGGGAGGCTGAGGCAAGAGAATTTGCTTGAGCCCGAGTCTAAGGTTGCTGTGTGCTATGATGCCACAGCACTCTAACCGGGGTAACAGAGTGAGACTCTGTCTCAAAAATGTGTGCAGGTAGGTCTATTCCCAGCTTTGCCAGAGAAGAAGGGTCTGAGGTCTTATAGAATTTGAGACAGCTGTTTTATTTCTGTACTGATGGAATAACAAGGCTCTTCGACATATGTTTGGGATATGCTTTTAACATCTAGCAAAGGCCATAGCTTTAAGAAAATGCCATGTGGGCAGCGCCTGTAGCTCAGTGAGTAGGGCGCCAGCCCCATATACCAAAGGTAGCCGGTTCAAACCCGGCCTTGGACGAACTGCAACAAAAAAATAGCCAGGCGCTGTGGCGGGCGCCTGTAGTCTCAGCTACTTGGTAGGCTGAGACAGGAGAATCACCTAAGCCCAGGATCTGGAGGTTGCTGTGAACTGTGTGAGGCCATTGACCGTCTACCGAGGGCAATAAAGTGAGATTCTGTCCCTACAAAAAAAAGAAAGAAAGAAAATGCCATGAAGGCTATGTTAACCAGTTTGATGAAAACCTTTCAAATTGTATATAAAACTAGCACATTGTACCCCATGATTGCATTAATGTACACAACTATGATTTAATAAAAAAGAAAAAGGTAATAGCTTTGGTAATTTTGTACCCAAATATGTTTTCATTGGATATAATAGTTCTAGAGCTCCTGTAGGATTTATTATATTTAAATGTATAATAAGTCGAAACATTGTAAGATTAAAATGTTTGGAAAGTTTCTTCTGTGAACTTTTTTTTCTGTGAACCATTCCTTATGTTGTCTCTTTAGCTTTGCTTAAAGTTTTTTGTCAGGAACTTTGTTAGAGAATTTTTGGTAGATATTTCTGAGACAGTATTAAAAGTATTCCAGTATAGGGCAGCACCTGGGGCTCAAAGGAGTAGGGCGCCGGCCCCATATACAGGAGGTGGCAGGTTCAAACCCAGCTCTGGCCAAAAACTGCAAGAAAAAAAAAATTTTCAGTATAGGTATTTGGTGTCAGGTAAGGAAGAGTTAGAGACAGTGCATTATTTTTTTTTAAAATAAAGCTTCTAGAGATTCTGTTTGTGTTCCCTTAGCAACAGAGACCAAGCAAGAATTAATAACCTACCCTCAGCCTCAGAAAACATCCATACCAGCATCATTGGAAAAACAATCCAGTCAGCCCCTAAGACCTGCTGATAAGGAACCTGAACCTAGGAAGAGGGAAGAAGGACAAGAATCACGCTTGGGACATCAGAAGAGAGAAACAGAAAGGTATCAGCCTCCTCGAAGAGAAGGGCTTACCTTCCGAAGAGACCGAGAAAAGGAGCTGTGGTCTGGAGAGACACGCCAGGATGCAGAGAGCAAAAGTAAGTGGCTTGTCAGGGCATATACTAGACTGTGACCATGACAACTAAAGTATGGATGGGCCCATGTTATGGCTGGGAACTAGCTGCTTCCCCATACCCTACTAAAACTGTGTATCACCTGGTTATAGGAGCCATTACTTTCTATGGCTTTTTTGGTATTAGTTGGCAGAATCTACATCTTCCAAATAGCAAATTGCTCTATAAATGCAGTAAAGAACGATTTTAGACTTCTAAGTTGGTAATGAAAAGCATGCAGGCCAGACATGGTGGCTCATGCCTGTAATTCTAGCACTTTGGGAGGCCAAGCCAGGGGATTGGATGAGGCCAGGAGTTTGAGGTCAGCCTGAGCAAGACCCTGTCTCTATAAAAAATAGAAAAATTAGCCAGACTTGGCAGCACATACTTAAAGTCCCAGCTACTCTAGAGGCTGAGGCAGGAGGATCCCTTGAGCCCAGGAGTTTGACATTTCATTGAGCAATGATGAGACTGTTGCCTGCTAGCCTAGGTAACAGAGCCAGACTCTGTTTTTTAAAAAATAAAAATAAATACAAAAGGAAAAGAAAGAAAAACATGTAGAATTTCTCTAGTATTTCTTTATAGAACTAGCCCTAGCATTTGCAGTTAGAAAGAAAACAGCAGACTTTTACAACGTTAGAAATTCAACTTTCTTTTTTCTTCATTCTCTCCCATTTATGCTTGATTCATTCAGCAATCATGCTAAAACGCATTTATCGTTCCACTCCTCCTGAAGTAATAGTGGAAGTCCTAGAGCCCTATGTCCACCTTACTACTGCTAATGTCCGTATCATCAAGAACAGAACAGGCCCTATGGGCCACACCTATGGCTTTATTGACCTCGACTCCCATGCGGTAAGTTTCCTCTACCTTGGAATGGTGTAGGGACAAATGTCTAAAGAGCCCTCAAAAAGGTTTAAGAGCCAGGAGGGTTGGCTCATGCCTACAGTCCTAGTACTCTGGGAGGCCAAGGTTGGTAGATTGTCTGAGGTCACAGGTTTGAGACCAGCCTGAGCCAGATCGAGACCTCATCTCTAAAAATAGCTGGGTGTGTGGCTCGGCGCGTATAGCTCAACCGGCTAAGGCGCCAGCCACGTACACCTAAGGTGGCGGGTTCAAATCCCCAGCCTGGACCCGCCAAACAACAATGACGGCTGTAACCAAAAAATAGCCGGGCGATGTGGCGGGCACCTGTGGTCCCAGCTACTTGGGAGGCGGAGGCAAGAGACTTGCTTGAGCCCAGGAGTTGGAGGTTGCTGTGAGCTGTAATGCCACGGCACTCTACCCAAGGGGACAGCTTGAGGCTCTGTCTCAAAAAAAAAAAAAAAATAGTTGGATGTTGTGGTGGGTACCTGTAGTCCTAGCTTCTTGGGAGGCTGAAGCAAGACAATCTCTTGAGCCCAAGAGTTTGAGGTTGCTGTGAGCTATGATGCCACAGCATTTACTGAGGGCAAAAAAGTGAGACTTTGTCTCCAAAATAAAAAAAAAAGGCTTAAGAGACTTCTTTATCATTTGAATTCTCATGTGCTACCTGGCATCATAACCCCTCTTGTTCTCCTTTGGATTTAATGGTCAATTCAGGTGAGGTGACTACCTTTGATAGTTATGCATCTGTGTAGCTTTTCAGTTCATTTTTGTCCCATAGCATTTATAGTTTCCAGCTTATTTGTGAAGAATTTCAGTATTGAATCCCTCAAAATTTTAGTGAATTTCCTGATTTTTTACTTTGCCTGGCCACAAATGGTTTTCTGGTTGGTAACAGAACATTTCTTCTTTTTCTCAAAGTATTTAATAGATTCTTATAACTTGAATTTTTAGTTGTGGGTTTTTTTCCTATGGAAGTAATTTAAAGATAGTAATGAAATCATTGGTATTTCTTAGATCTCATGCTAAAAAGTCACACAGGACTTTGTAAACTGGATCTGATGTGATGATAGTTGTGGCAACCTAAAAGAAGAGATTTTGAGGCTGGGTGTGGTGACTCACTCTTGTAATTCCTGAAGTTTGTGAAGCTAAAACAGGAGGGTTGCTTGAGTTGAGGCGTTCAAGCCAGCCAGGGCAACATAATAAGGCCCCATCTCTATAAAAAAAAATTTTTATTTTATTTTATTTTTATTTGTTTATTCTTTTGAGACAGAGTCTCACTTTGTTGCCCCCTGTTGCGTGCCGTCATTTCACAGATCATAGCAACCTCAATCTCTTGGGCTTAAGCAATTGATTCTCTTGCTTCAGCCTCCCAAGTAGTTGGGACTGCAGGTGCCTGCCACAACGCCTGACGGTTTTTAGAGACAAGGTCTCACTCTGGCTCAAAGTGGTCTTCAACTCGTGAGCTCAGACAATCCACCCTCCTCAGTCTCCCAGAGTGCTAGGATTATAGACATGAGCCACCATGCCTGGCTTACAAAAAAATTTTTTTTTTTTTTCACAAAAAATTTTAAAAATTAGCCAGGCTAGGGCACAATTTCAAGCTGGATTTTACCTAACAAAAGCAATCAGTGTAACATAATTCTCCAAACAATATTAAAAAAAAAAAAAGCAAGCCAGGGCTGGTGGCATGTACCTATCTAGCTACTCAGGAGGCTGAGACAGTGGAATCCCTTGAGCCCAGGAGTTTGAGGCTTCAGTAAGCTATGATGAAATTGACATCTACTCTGATCACTGTAGTTCCTATTAGTCCTTCATTATAAGTTGCCTGTTATTGCTAATATGATCTTACTGTTAAAGTTATGACCAGAATATAATATTTAGTAAATTTCTCTTCTAAGAAGGAAATATCCATATATCCATGTTCAATTCTCTTTCAAAGGACATTGCCTTTTTCTCTTTGAGTTCAAGTGTGTCTTTGGCTCTGCAGGAAGCTCTTCGCGTGGTGAAGATCTTGCAGAACCTCGATCCGCCATTTAGCATTGATGGAAAAATGGTAGCTGTAAACCTGGCCACTGGAAAACGAAGGTAAGACAGAGGGGTACATTTGAGTCACTTAACACAAAAAGGAAGGCACTTGAATTTTAGGGAGGTAACCCCTTTTCCTGGCTGGAAAGACAAACAGCAGGGCGTGATGTCTTCCCAGCATGCTTCAGATACAGGCTTTTATATTTTTAAATATATATATATATTTGTATGTATATTTATTTATATATTTGTATGTATATTTATTTATATATTTTTTCTTTTTTTTTTTTATAAAGCCTGCCTTGTTCTGACTCTAGGATTATTTACTTTCTTAAATAATAGTACTAGTTAATATATTCCTTTCCCTTTTGACCACTGGGTGTCTTTGGGTCCTAAATTGCTGGGCATGGGGGGCATGCACTTATATTCCTAGCTACCTGGGAGGCTGAGATGAGGGGTTGACTCAGGCCAGAAATTCAAGGCTGTATTGTGTGGCAATCACACCTGTGAATATCCACTACACTCCAACCTGAGCAACATGGTGAGACCACGTTGCTTTTGGAAAAAAAAAAAAAAAAGAGGCTTGGCACCTATAGCTCAACCAGCTAAGGCGCCAGCCACGTACACCTAAGGTGGCGGGTTCGAATCCCCAGCCCGGACCCGCCAAACAACAATGACGGCTGCAACCAAAAAATAGCCGGGCGTTGTGGCAGGCGCCTGTGGTCCCAGC
>CAUYTI010091617.1:0-38986 GCA_963575145.1 Galago senegalensis | reverse complement strand
GCGCCAGCCACGTACACCTAAGGTGGCGGGTTCGAATCCCCAGCCCGGACCCGCCAAACAACAATGACGGCTGCAACCAAAAAATGGCCAGGCGTTGTGGCGGGCACCTGTGGTCCCAGGTACTTGGGAGGCGGAGGCAGGAGACTCGCTTGAGCCCAGGAGTTGGAGGTTGCTGTGAGCTGTAATGCCACAGCACTCTACCCAGGGGGACAGCTTGAGGCTCTGTCTCAAAAAAAAAAAAATCTATTTCTAACCCATATTTTCCTCATAAATCATAGCCCAATATATCAAATTTACCAATCTCCAAAAAGCACCTCAACCTCAATATACCCAACACCAAGCAAAGCATCTTCCTCCTCCCAACCTCACATTTTATTACCAAGTCATATTAATTTTATCATCTTAATACTAACCTCACCTGTCTCTCCATCTCCATGGTCACAACTTAGTCATGGTTCTCATTAACAAAAATAAAAAATAAAAAAAAGTTGTCATTAACATTCCTAGATGAATGTCACTCCCTCTAGTAAAGTCTTCTATAATGAATCCCTGGCCAAAAAAAAAAAAAAGATACTTGAATCCATTCCTTGAACTACGTCAAGGTCAATCTTGCCAAAAACTTAAATCTGACTTATCATTTCTTTGCTTAAAATCCTTTCTTGCTCATACAGTGCCTCTACCAGAATATTCTAACCTGTGCTCTGGATACCACTAATGATCCACAGATGTTAATGAATATTACACAGGAAGAAATAGTTCTGTGGTAAAATAAGTATGGGAGATTCTGGATTAAACTAAGTTAGACAAATGTATTTATTGAAGTATTTTGAGAGTCTTTCTTTCTTTCTTTTTTTTTTTTTTTTGCAGTTTTTGGCTGGGGCTGGGTTTGAATCCACCACCTCTGGCACATGAGGCCAGTGCCCTACCCCTTTGAGCCACAGGCACCACCGTTTTTGTTTTATTTTTAGGCAGAGTCTCATGCTGTCGCCCTGGGTAGAGTGATGTGGTGTTATAGCTCACAGCAACCTCAACCTCTTGGGCTCAAGTGATTCTCTTCCCTCAGCCTCCCTAGTAGCTGGGACTACAGGTGCCTGCCACAATGCCCAGCTATTTTTTTATTGTGGTTGTCATTGTAGTTTCAGCCGGCGCAGGTTGGGTTCGAACCCTCAAGCCTCAGTGTACGTGGCTGGCATCCTAGCTGCTGAGCTATAGGTGCTGAGCCTATTTTGAGAGTCTTTAGTACACTAATGGGCACCGTGACTCTTGGAAAGGGAGTACTTAGCATTACCTAAACTTACTTGACAATATAATCTTTGCTTCAAATATCATTTACTGACATCGCACAGAACATTTAGAGTTCCTCTAAATACAGTCCTGAAAATGCTGGCCAACAAGAAAAAGTTCAAATTCCTCAACATGGCAGAGAAGGCTGCTAATAATATAGGGAAGGTGACTGATTTGATTTGGGAGTCTATCATGTTGGGCAAAGCCTTTTTAGGGGAAGTCAGACTCAGGGCAAAATGAAAGCTTGTAGAGCAGTGATTCTCAACCTTCCTAATGCTGCAACCTTTTAATACAGTTCCTTATGTTGTGGTGACACCCAACCATAAAATTATTTTTATTGCTACTTCATAACTGTAATTTTGTTACTGTTATGAATCATAATGTAACTATCTGATATGCAGGATATATTTTCATTGGTTGCAACCCACAGGCTGAGAACCGAGGTTGTAGAGGGTGATCAGAAGGTAATTAAATCAAATAGGAAATAGATTTGAATTATTCCCACCTGTTTTGTTTTTTCTTCCAGGAAGAGGAAATGAGAGCAGATTTTTCCCAAAAAGTCTCAAGGGCTCACAGCCACATGAGAATGAGGCTGTCTTATGCCCATGGCTCCCCAGAAGAGTAAAAGAACAAAGGCATGGCAGTTTAAGGCTTTGTTTTCTTATTAGCATTGGCCAGTTGCTCCTCCTCAAAAACTCACTCCCCCTGTATCTTTTTTCCTTACCCTCACCCTTTCCCCAACAATGCAATCTCTCCTCCATCTCCCCATCTCTCTCTAAAGATTTTTGAGATACCCTAATATTCTAAGAGTCTGCTCCATATCCTGGATGTCTCCTGTAAATATTTAGAGGACATTTGTGGTATCCAGAGCACAGTTTAGGATATTCTGGTAGAGGCACTGTGGAAGCAGTACTTCTTATGTGGTGAACATCAAGGGAACTAATCAATAGGACTTAATCATGGTATGTGAGGACAGGAAGGAACATTTCCCAAAAATGCCTCAGATGACAATGCCTGGTAGACCAAATAGCCAGAAGTCTGTCTACGGTAACTGTGGAAGCAGAAAGTGAGAAGAGTACCTGACTGATGTCCAGAGGGCTGCCTCTCAAAGGGTCGGCCAGAAAAGGCTCCTCACACTCTGGCCACATTAATCTTTTCAGCTTTATCTCCAGTCACTCCCTATCATGATTCAAAGTATTACACTTGACAAAATCATGTTTTCTGAACATTTTAACCTCATTTTGCCTTTGTTCATGTTTTCTCTACAACATAGTAAAGCCTATTCATCTCTTAAGCCCCTATCAAGTATCACCTTCTCAGGGAAGTCTTCACCAGGCAGAATGATTACTTCTTCCTTCATTCTTCCATAACCTTTTGATAGAGAGTGATTGGAGATAGTTTGAAAAGTATGAAGCTAAATAATACAATGAATAATGTAGACTAGGCTGTCACATGATAAGAATTTAGTGAGCAGGGCAAGGAATTACACTTTCCTTACAAGTGTACGTGTATCATCCACAAATATTATTTATGTATTTGCAAATAAAAATTCTCTTATTAGATAATTTTTTTTTTTAGAGACAAAGTCTCACTTTGTTGCCCTCGGTAGAGTGCCATGGCATCACAGCTAGCAGCAACCTCAACTCCTGGGCTTAGGGGATTTTCTTGCCTCAGCCTCCCAAGTAGCTGGGACTACAGGCACCTGCCACAACACCTGGCTATTTTTCTGTTGCGGTTTGGCTGGGGCTGGGTTTGAACCTGCCACCCTCGGTATGTGGGACCAGCCCACTGAGCCACAGGCACTGCCCTAGATAAGATTTTTAAAAAACAGAAATTCTACATATTCACAGGATACAATGAAGTAAACTTAGAAATAAATAATAAATATAGAATTAAAATCCACAGCAGAATGGTGATAAAAAATATTCTCTTGATCACTGGCTCAGAAAAGAAATTTAAAGACAATAATGGAGAATGTTAGGGGAAACAAAGTGTGAATCCAGCATATTGAAATGCATTAAAATACAAATGAGTGTCAGAAAGCAAAAAAAGTGCTCAAAAAACAAAAGAATGGGAGCATGTCAAAGGGACACAGGAACAACCTGAAAAAGCTGTCAATGGCCAGAGATGGAATAATTTAAACAAGGTAAGTAGCATAGTATTGTATTATAATCCGATGTATAAAATATTCATGAGTCTATATTGATATAAATTATTGTTATTTTTGAGACAAAATCTCCCTTTGTCACCCTAGGTACAGTGCTATGGTGTTATAGTTCACAGCAACCTCAAATTCCTGAGCTCAAATGATCCTCCCGCCTCAGCCTCCCAAGTAGCTGAGATTGCAGGCATCCACCACAATGCCTGGCTATTTTTTTTTTTTTATTTTTAGTAGATACAGGGTCTGGCTCTTGCTCAGGCTGGTCTCAAACTCCTGAGTTCAGGCAATGCACCCACCTCAGCTTTCCAGAATGCTAGGATTACAGGCGTAAGCCACCGTGCCTGGCCTGATATAAATTATTGAATAAACAATAAATGATGCCAAACATAGTAGCTCATGCCTATAATCCTAGCACTATGGGTGGACAAGGTGGAAGGATAGCTTGAGGTCAGGAGTTTGACACCAGCCTGAGCACAAGCCAGAACTCTACTAAAACTAAAAAAATTAGCTGCTTATTGTGGTTGATGGCTGCAGTCCCAGCTACTGGGGAGGCTGAGTCAGGAAGATTGCTTGAGCCCAGGTATTGGAGGTTGCTAAGAGCTACAAGGAAGCCTCTGTCTGCACTGTACCTGGGGCAACAGAATGAGACTCTGTCTCAAAAAAAAATGCAAATAATAAATGATTGAATAAACAAATAAATGGTGGGAAAGGGACAAATCTTTACAGAAGAATTACAATATGTATATATACCTTCCCCTCCAGGAAGTGGAGCTTAATTCTGTCCTCATCCTCATGCGTAGGCTAGACCACCGCAACTGAATTCCAAAGAATAGAGTGTGGGAAGGGAAAAAGAGAAACTTTACAGTGGAGAAACCAGACAAACAATACCTTAACCCAGCAATCCAGATTAACATCGTAAGTGGTTAAGGCACTTATCTTGTGATGAGGCACTTCACCTCTTTACTATTTTTCTCCAATCCCAGTCTAATTATTATTTAAAAAAAAAAAAAGAAAGAAAGAAAAAATTAGCGAGGCATGGCGAGCTTGAAATTGAGAAGCCCAAATTGAGGGATATTTTATAAAGTACCTGACCAGTACTTCTCAAAATCATCAAAGCCATGGAAACAAGGAAGAACTAAGAGACTATTGCAAACCAGAGGAGACTAAAAAGACCTGATGACTAAATGCAATGTGATACACTGACTTGCATACTGGAAAGGAAAAGGATATTAATGGAGAAACTGGTAAAAAGTTTAATGAAGTCTGGAGCTTAATACTAATGTATCAATGTCAATTTCTCAGTTTGACAAATATAACGTGATTACACAAATGTTAACATTAGGGAAAACTGGATAAGAGGTATATGGGAACTCTGTGTACCACCTTTGAGGTTTTTCTGTAAATGTAAATTATTCTAAAATAAACAATTTTTTTCTTGTAAAAAAAACATCTATTTGGCTTTTAATACAAAATGATTCAGAGAAACACAGAAAGAACCTATCATACAAGTCAGGTATTGAATAAAAAAAAAGTCCCAACCAACAAATATGTCATTTGCCTGGATTAGAAAACAGGAAAACAAACCAATCAATATTTGTCCCTTTGAAGAAAACATATTTAAAAAAAAAATAGTCCCTGAAATCTGGCAGGTGGTTTTTAGAGGCCACTGGGAGCTTGCTTTAATCATCCTGGCGAAATGGAATAGAAGTGGTTTTTGGAATATGGCCACTGCCTCCTCTGTCTCTCCTAGTGATGGTCATCTGGTCATCTGAAGGGAGGATGCTAGCCTGGGTAACGTTTGTCGCCACTTATGCAGTTGGAGGTCTCAACTCAAGCAACCTTGTAGTTTTCCACTGGTATCTTCACAGAATCTCTCCCATATACAGTCTCTTATCACTGGATGCTGAGAGAATGATCTGCTCGTCGGGATGAAATACACTTCATTGATGGAGCCAGCATGGCCAGGAAGCGTATACAATATTCTCCTGCTGGTGGTATCCCACACATACACAAACCTGTCAGCTGAGCCAGCTGCTATTTTGCTTCCATCAGGTGACCAAAAACATCTCAGAAGATTCTTTTCAAAGTTGTGTACATTTCCTTGAAATATATTCACACACCTCTCTTTGGGGGCAAATGGCCAGACATCCCAGACACGAACTGTATTGTCCATTGCATTAGACAAGAGATAAGAGCCTTCAGAACTTAAACTTAGGCCAGTCACTGAATCTGCACGGCCTTTCATGGTGTAAGTCAACTTGTTTTCGCGCAGGTCCCAGACCTTGATATCGTTGTCTATTCCACCAGAAATAATCTGATCACCTGTATCATTGAAGGTCACAGCTAACACCTGGTATGTATTCTGAAATGTCTGGATGGCTGCTTTCTTCCGGATGTCCCAGAGCTTAACTGTACCATTATCGCTGCCAGTGCAGACAAGCTGGGGCTCCCTCCTGGCCGGATAACAGGAATTCACAAAGGAAGTATGTCCCTTTAGCCTTTTAACCCTCTCTCCTGTTTCACTATCCCACACTGCCACTGTTTTATCTGTGGATGCTGAGAAGAGCATACTCCCATCTGTGTTATAATGCAGTTCCATTACTGCTCCACTGTATCCCTTCAATGTGGCATAGTTATCACAGTCACCATAGACATTCCACAACAATATCAGTCGGTCAAATCCTGCAGATGCTAAAGTTGATCCACTGGGATGAAACTTGCAGCAATACACTTCCCCTTCATGTCCTGAGAGCAGCATAATCAGGGCTTGAAGGGAGGAACACCTTGGAGGCCCCCCTTGCAGCAAAGCTTCCCGCGTGGCTTGCTGCTGCCCCGATCCTGGGCCCGACCCCACCACTCCCAACAGCAACTCATGTCGCTGCCGCTTTACTGGCACCAGTGGCAACTCTGGGCCCTTGTCCTTCTGCTGTTCTATCATAAAACAATTTATTTTAAAAATGTACGGGTAAAATAAATGTATGGGTTGCTGTCAAATTGGTATTGAAAGGAAAACTTATAATTTTTAAAATGTTTTTATAAGTAAGGAAATTAATTAATTATACCCCTACCTTAAAAGCTTAACAAATGAAAGGACAGCAAACCAATTAATTAGAACATATATAAAATGAATCCCAGGGGTGTGTGTATGTGTAAGTATATAAGATAAATCCTAGGTAGATTCACAGAATTTGGCCAATGAACTCTGTGTTAGTCTTCTCAGGCTACTATAACAAAATACCACAGACTGGATGGCTTAAACAACTCAAATTTATTTCCCACAGTTCTATAGGCTGGGAAGTCGAAGATCACAGTTTCAGAAAATTTGGCTCCTGGTAAGTGCCCTGTTTCTGGCTTGTAGATGACCTTGCTTTTAGGTCTTCAAATGGCCTTCCCTCAATGACTAAACACAGGGACAAAGAGCAAGAAAGGACTCTCTGGTGTCTCTTTTTATAAGGACACTAATCCTATGGGATCAATGCTCCACCATTATAACCAAGGCCCCATCTCCAAATACAGCCACATAGGGAGTTAGGGCTTTAGTATATGAGTGGAGGGCAAACATTTGGTCCTTAATAGACTCCATGTTGTATACTCAGAGCGTAAGATCACTTTCATATCTTAAGAAATCCACCACATCAGAATCCAGATTCTAATTGGTTTACAACCAATAAGGTTTGCTTTGCCAGGTGTATAACAGCAAAGTGATGGAAACAATCTAAATGTCTATCAAAACGTAAAAGGCTAAACAATAAAAGATACTGTATAAATCTATACTATGGAATACTACATAGCCACTAAAAGTGACATTGCAAAATTAATATTTGTGGTAGGAAACGTTACGAATAACAAATAAATGAAACAATTTCAATTTAACAATTGTTAAAATAACAATTAAATGAAAGTAGAGTTTTAGAAGAGTATCAAAGTATCTAATTGTAAAAATTCTATGTGCATATATATGTATGTATATATATATAGAGAGAGAGAGAGAAAGAGAGAGAGAGAGAGAGAGAGAGAGAGAGAGACAGAGAAAAGCACTTGACATGCAGAAGCTGGCCTGGCACTCACAGCTATGCCATGCTATTCTTCTATTGGTCATAAAACATTTCATAGAATACCAACCTCAGAATAGGTTGCCCTGACACCATGATAAAGTAAAACAAAACAAAGCCACTTTATAATTTTGTCTAACTACAAACAAAATAAGTTTACTGTGCCACCTACAAAATATCTAACATACCCTCTCACAACCAAAAAAATGAGTGAGTGCTACTTCTTTACTGATTACTTTATCCTTGTTCTTGTCTCCCCTCCCTATAGATAAGATTTGATTTATTGACATCTAGTCACAGGATTGCCAGTTTTTTACAATAGCCAGACAAGAGAATACCTTTACTTCCTTAGATTCTCCCCCAAAGCATCCAACCAAGGCTCAAATCCAATAATATTATAGTTTCCTTCTAACCCCCTCTTACTGAGACACCTCTTGGTTCCCCATGTTATGTGTTCTCTCCAACAGCAAACAGTAATAAACCTGACTTGTTCTTGGTGGTCTTTGGCTGGAGGGCATTGGCAGTATGCATGAGTATGTATGTGTTTATTCACAACTTCAATGTCATTTCTATAACCACTGAATTTGTGTCTGATCAACAGTCATGATTTCATGGTTACACTATATCTTAATCAGCATAGCATCATGGTATTATAAACATAGTATGTTATTTGGATTTATTATAAATATCTAAATATATACCTTCAAATATAGGTAAGCATTCTAAACATACTTTGGAGTTTAAGAATTTCTGTGCTTTATACTATAGTGAAATTCTATCAAAATATAAACATATGTATATTATTATTATAAGAGTTAAATACTACAATCTTTAATAATAACTGTGAAAGCTGTTAATTTTATGTACAAAAATAAGAAGAACTTTCAAATAGTTAGCTAAATATAGAAATTGATAGTATAAACATTAAGAGAGAATTATTACCTAGATAACTTTAGAAAGAATGTTATATCCTTTTTGAAACAATAAATGTTTATGAAAGTTTTAACCATAAAAACTAAATTATATCGCAATTCTAATCTTTATAGAACTGCTTGGCTTGATGTGCTAGCCTTAACAACATTGAAAATAACTTTCTGGAACTGTATTTGATTTTTATTTATTTCATTTAAGCCATGAATCATGCTCTTCTATTAACTGCAACTGAAAATGAATATTTAATATGGCAAATGTGCAAAATAGTGAGCACAAGAACAATAACACAGCTTACATTGCTGAGAATTTATAGTTTCCTCATTTTAATGTCAAATTTCTTAAAAATTGCTGCTGAAAATGTTAAGTTGTAATACTTATTTTTAAATAAGATTTCAGGTTTTCGTTTGTTTTTTTTTTTTTTTTTTTTGAGACAGAGTCTCACTTTGTCACCCTTGGTAGAGTGCCATAGCATCACAGCTCACAACAACCTCAAACTCTTGGGATCAAGTTATTCTCTTGCCTCAGACTCCCAAGTAGCTGGGACTATAGGCACCAGCCATAACACTCAGCTTTTTTTTTTTTGTTGTTGCAGTTCTCATTGTTGTTTAGCTGGCCTGGGCCAGGTTCAAACCCACCAGCCTCAGTGTATGTGGCTGGCACTGTAACCACTATGCTATGGGCACTGAGCCTCAGATTTATTCCTGTGTACCAGGGTTTCCTACTAAAATGAACAGTAATATTCAACTTTATCCTGAATTTTTACTTTAAAAGTTAGCCAGTCAGCATTTGGCCAAAATGGGTCTCAAATGCCCCTTGTATCTATCTGTGCATAAGGATCTGGAAGGTTATACACCAAGACTTTCCAATCTCCTTTATGGTGAATTTTATTTACCCAATATTTTATTGTAAAAATTTTCAAGCATATAGAAAAGTTGAAAGATGTGTACACTGACATTTTGTTATATTTTCTTTATCACATATCTATCCATCAATCCATCTTATTTTAGTGCATTTCAAAATAAAGTATAGCCAATGGTACACTTTATCTGTAAATACTATTGCATACATATTATTAATTAATTAAAGTTCAGCAAGGTGGGAGGATCATTTGAGCTTAGGAGTTCAAGACAAGCCTGAGCAAGAGCAAGGCCTAGACTCTACTAAAAATAGAAAAATTAGCCAGACATTGTGGCAGGCATCTGCAGTCCCAGCTACTTCAAAGGCTGAGACAGGAGGATCATTTGAACCCAGGAGTCTGAGATTGCTGTGAGCTAGGATGATGCCACAACACTCTAGCCTGGGCAACAGAGTGAGACTCTATCTCAAAAAATAAAAATTAAAAATGTATTTATGTGTTTGTTTGTTTGTTTATTTATTTTTGAGACAGTCTCACTCTGTTGCCCTGGCTAGAGTGCTGTGGTATCAGCCTAGCTCACAGCAACTTCAAACTCCCGGCTCAAGCGATTCTCTTTGCCTCAGCCTCCTCACTAGCTGGGACTATAGGAGCCCACCATGACTGATGGGCTCCTGGCTAGTTTTTCTACTTTTAGTAGAGACAGGGTCTTGCTCTTGTTCAGGCTGGTGTGGGACTCCTAAGCTCAAGCAATCCACCTGCCTTGGCCTCCTAAAGTACAGAACTACAGATGTGACTCACCAGGTCTGGCCTTTTTTTATACAAAATAAATTTTTTTAATTAGAATTCAATATTTGTTTATAGTTAATTTAGGTAAAGTTTACATGTAGTTAAATCTACAAATCTTAAGTGTACCATTTTAATGAGTTTTGACACATACACCTGTGTAACTGAAATCCCTATCAAAATAGAAAGTATTACTATCATCCTAAATATCCTTCATGTCCCTTTCTTGTCAATCCCTGCCTCTAATCCCTGCCTCCCCATTTGTGGGAGCTTGGAGGCAGGGATTATATATGTGTTCTATATTACATTTAAATATATATTAATTTTGCCTATATATTAATTTTGTCCATCTTGAACTTTTGTATAAATAGAAATACTGTACAACCTCTTTCTGTCTGGCTTCTCTCACACAGTATAATGTTTTTGAGATTTATCCATACTACTGTGTAAATCAATGGTTTATTCCTTGTTATTACTGTATAGTTCAAATGTACCAAAGTCTGTTTTGTTTTGTTAAAACAAACACACACAGAGGCACACATACAAGAAACATCTATTTTGTTGAGCCTGGCTTTCTGTCACAGGCAGTCAAATGCAATTATAACTGATATACTATCTCAAAAAGGAAAGGTTTTTAGGAAAAGTGTTTTACTTTTTATTAGGAGAAGGGAAAAATATCTTCCTTCTGATTTGAAAAGAAATGAGATTTTCTGACAAGTATATAAAAGTGTTTTCAATGTATCTGTATGCAAAAAAAAGAAAAGAACTTTTCTTTTCTTGGTCTGTGTCTGCCCATAGTGGAGAAAAAGAAATGTAGGAGAGCAAGAGACATAAGCTAACTACTGCCCTCTGACTAAGTGGTTTCAAGATTCTAGATTTACATACTAGAACAGCATCTCCTTAAATGCATCTTGACTAGTTCCATATTTAAGTGGAAATGTTTTAAATTTTAGTCCATTCAATATGATATTGGCTGTGGGTTTGCTATAGATAGCCTCTAAGTTTAAGAAATGTTCCTTCTACACCTATTTTCTTAAGTGTTCTTATCAATAAAAGATGCTGGATATTATCAAAAGCTTTTTCCACATCAATTGAGAGAATCATATGGTCTTTGTTTTTTAATTTGTTTATGTGATGTATTGTATTTATAGATTTGCTTATTTTGAACCATCCTTGGGACCCAGGGATGAAACCTACCTAGTCATGATGTATAATTTGTTTGATGTATTGCTGGATTCTGTTTGCTAGGATCTTATTGAATATTTTTGCATCAATATTTATTAGAGATATTGGTCTATAATTTTCTTTAGAATCAACATTGTTAAAATGTCTATTTTTCCCAAAGCAATCTACAGATTTAATGCGATCCCTATTAAAGTACCTCTGTCATACTTTAAAGATCTGGAAAAATTAGTACTTCATTTTATATGGAAACAGAAAAAACCCTGGGTAGCCAAGTCATTACTCAGAAACGAAAACAAATCAGGAGGTATCATGCTATCACACTTCAGACTATACTATAAATCTATAGTAATCAAAACAGCATGGTACTGGCACAAAAATAGAGAGGTAGATGTATGGAACAGAACTGAAAACCAAGAGATGTACCCAGACACTTATTGTCATTTGATCTTTGCCTTATCAAAAACATAAATTGGGGAAAAGAGTCCCTATTTAACAAATGGTGCTGGGTGAATTGGCTGGCAACTTGTAGAAGACTGAAATTGGACCCACACCTTTCTCCTCTAATAAAAATTGACTCTCACTGGTTAAAGGACTTAAACTTAAGACATGAAACTATAAAAATTCTTGGAGAAAGTGCAGGGGGAAACACTTGAAGAAACTGGCCTGGGAGAATACTTTATGAGGAGGACACCCTGGGCAATTGAAGCAACATCAAAAATACATTACTGGGATGTGATCAAACTAAAAAGCTTCTCCACAGCCAAGAGCACAGTAAGTAAAGCAAGTAGACAACCTTCAGAATGGAAGAGGATTTTTGCAGGTTATATTTCTGACAAAGGTCTAATAACCAGAATCCACAGAAAACTCAAACTTAGTAATAAGAAAAGAACAAGTGATCCCATTTCATTGTGGGTAAGAGACCTGAACAGAAGCTTCTCTAAAGAAGACAGACACACAGACTATAGATACATGAAAAAATGCTCATCATCTTTAATTATCAGAGAAATAAATGCAAACCACAACCACTTTGAGATATCATCTAACCCCAGTAAGAGTAGCCCACATCACAAAATCCCAAAACTACAGATGTTGGCATGGATGTGGAGAACAGGGACCACTTCTGTGCTGCTAGTGGGAATGCAAGCTAGTATGGTACATTCCTTTTGCAAAGAAGTTTGGAGAAGACTCAGGGATCCAAATGTAGACCTGCCATCCCACCCTGCAATTTCTTTACTAGGTCTATATCTGAAAGACCAAAAATCACTTGGCAACAAAGATCTTTACAACACATTGTTCACTGCAGCTCAATTCACAATTGCCAAGTCTTAGAAGAAGCACAAGTGCCCACTGACCCATGAATGGATTAATAAATTATGGTATATGTATACCATGAAATACTATGCAGCATTAAAAAAAGATGGAGACTTTACCTCTTTTAGGTTTACATGGATGGAGCTGAAACATATTGTTCTTAGTAAAGTATCTCAGGAGTGGAAAAAAATATATCCAATGTACTCAGTACTACTATAAAAGCAATGTATAATCATTCACACTTTCATATGAGAGATGAATCACAACTATAGCTCAGGATGAAGGAGGGAAGGGGAGCAGAATGGGAAGGGAGGGGGATGATTTGATAGCAGGAGGGTTAATGGTGGGACCACACCTATGGAGCACATTGCAAGGGTACAATCAAATCTATCAAGTATTGAACACAAATGTCTTAACACTATGATTGAGTAAATGAGGTGAAAGCTATGTTAATAAGTAGGATGTAAGCACTCTAATTTGTACAAATAATCAACACATTGCATCTCATAAAGGCATAAATGTATTCATGATCTATGTATATATGACTTAAAAAAAGTTAAAAAAAAAAAAAGAAGTAACAAAGGTCAAGTACATCCAAGCTCTCCTACACACTTTGTTTTAAGGTGTATAATGGCAATCTCAATCAGAGTATTTTTTTCCATCCCAATTCATAAATTCCTTGAACCAAAACTAAAAGTAAAAGGATAAATAATAATATTAGCATATAAGCACTACTTATATTTTCAAATTCATTTTCTTTGTAATGTTTACTGAGAAAATGAACACAAATCCGAGAGCAGGTAAATAGTATTGTAAGAAAAGGTCTTATTTAAAAGCAGGAATTTAAACCACATATTAACAGCTGATTCGTTCTGGAACTATGTATGGCAAACACTTTATTTATTTATTTATTTATTTTTTTGGCTGGGGCTAGGTTTGAACCCACTACCTCTGGCATATGGGGCCAGCACCCTACCCTTTTGAGCCACAGGCGCTGCCCCATGGCAAGCACTTTATAAACATTTAATCTTTACAAATGTGCAAGACAGTTATAATCCCCAGCGGAACTTGCTCAAATTTACTCAGGAAGAAAACTGCAAAGTCCAAATTTAAACCTAAGTGGCTTGATCCTGAAGCCTTGACAGTGGTGTCTGTATGTAAGCATGCAATGTTTTAAAAATGTAGAGGCAAGAGGATCGCTTGAGCCCAAGTTAGAGGTTGCTGTGAGCTATGAGAACATGTCACCGTTCCAAGGATGACAAAGTGAGACCTTGTCTCAAAAAAAGAAGAAAAAAAAAATGTATAGAAGATATCATGTTGCTAAGGTCATGGCTGAGTGATTTCTCCACAAAACACGGAAATGTTTCCATTTCCTTCAGATTGTTCTTTTTCTAAGACTTGCACAGGTCAAATTTGTGTTTCCTTTATCTAATAAGACTTTTTGACAAGCGTTTCACAAAACATCAGAGTATACTTGGAAAACAAAAGGTTATTGTTTTCAAGTTCATATGCTCCCTATTCATATTTTAAGGGATTTCAAAAACTAAAAATGAACCTTTAAATGTTCCATAATAGGGAAAAAATATGTATTTACACATACTGAGAAACAACAACAAAAAGGTAAGTTGTGCTCAGCGCCCCTAGCAGTGGTTACGGTGCCGGCCACATGCACTGAGGCTGGTGGGTTTGAACCGTGCCTAGACTAGCTAAAAAAAAAAAACAATGACAACTGCAACTAAAAATAGCTGGGCGTTGTGGGGAGCACCTGTAGTCTAGCTACTTGGGAGGTTGAGGCAAGAGAACTGCTTAAGCCCAAAAGGTAGAGGTTGCTGTGAGCTGTGACACCACAGCACTCTACTAAGGGACATTATGAGACACTCTCAAAAAAAAAAAATATATATATATATGTATATATATATATATATATATGTTGTATAAGCAATTTAAAATGCTATTTAAATTCAAAGAAATTAGAATTAAAGTTACAACTAAAACAATTCTCCTAATTATTTAACAGAAACCAATGTGAATCTAAGATTTTGTTACATTCAGAACTCATCAAGTACTGAAACTTCTCACTAGCATTTTTTTAGTTAATAACTAATCAAAATGCAATTCAATTACCATAGGTAATAAAGTTAGTTATTCAATTTAATAAACCCCTGGCTTCCATGCAAAAATTTAACTAAGTAAATTCACATATCTTCTTCAAGATCAATGGTGAACTTCAATTCAGTAATGCATCATACACCTTTTAAGAAAAAGCAAGAGGCCCGGGCGACACTAATGGCTCAAAGGAGGAGGGTGCCGGCCCTATATGCCGGAGGTGATTGGTTCAAACCCAGCCCCAGCCAAAAACTGCAAAAAAAAAAAAAAAAAGAAAAAGAAAAAGAAAAAGCAAGAGGTCCCAATCTGTGGTTCATGCCTATAATCCCAGCACTCTGGGAGGCTGAGGCCAGAGGACTGCTTGAGGTCAGGAGTTTGAGACCAGCCTGAGCAAGAGTGAGACCCCATCTCTACTAAAAATTAAAAAATTAGCTAAGACTGGTGATATGTGTCTGCAGTCCTAGCTACTCAGGAGGCTGAAGGCAGAGTGATTGCTTGGGCCCCCAGGAGTTTGAGGTTGCTGTGAGCTATGATGCCACTGCACTCTAGCCAAAGCAATAGACTTTTTGTCCAAAAAAAAAAAAAAAGAGAGAGAGAAAGAAAAGAAACAGGAGAGTGGTATTCTGTGAATTACTGATCATTCCCCTTGGAAATACTTCCTCATACTGTGCAAGAATTTAAAAATATTTTACAATTATACTATTTTTACTCTAAACAGCTCAAAATACTTACATTGTCTCAGTAATCTTAGTATCTTCGAAAATGATGAAGTTACTATTATTTCTACTTTTTATTGCTTAATTATCTGAATGACCTCTAGGACTCCTTTATAAAGGAGCAGATGTAAAAGTCTGCTTCCACCAGAATTTAAATAAAAGCCATTTCTTAGATTCTTACTTTGTAAGACCACTCTAGCAACACGTTTTGACTGGGCAGATAATTAAAGCCACTCACTCTCCTTTATACAACTCAGACTGTTCCCTTAATGAAATATTGAGAGTAAGAAACTTGCCAAGTATCCAGCAGGTACTCCAAGATCAGCCAGGTAGAGAACGGAATTCAAGAATCCCTGAAAGCAGCCAACTCTAGACAAAGCATCCCCCATCTTAATATCTCATTTATTTTATACTAAAAATTTTGCTGGCAAAAATAACTGACACCTCAATGATGAGAATGAACCAGTCTCGACAGAGGCAGAAAGGACAGTCCTGGCCCAGTTACCTCTTTGCTGTCTTTTACAAGGGGCTGCATCACACTGAGGTCCTGGTGACTGGCACCCATAGCACTGCTTGTACTTTTGTTTCTTGTATGTCCCTTTTTAAAAGGTGTCTTTCCGCCAGGCAGAGGCTCTTGCGTAGGTGACGTTGGAGAGCTGGACAATACAAGGGTCTTCAGCGCAGCTACCTCAGCTTGAAGGACGTCAATCTAGAAAAGAAATCAGCATTGTCCCGTATACACTTGGTCTCATAACAGATGCTGCTAAGTGTTAGCCATTCTCTCAAAACACTTAAAAAGATAGGGAAAGTTTTAACTTGTATTTCCTGTTGAATAATAAAGAAAAACTAAAAATCAAGTTTTTGATGTTTCCATGTAGTTTGGATTCAGCTACTACTCACAATGTCAAATGAATATTTTTAAATTATCAAAATGTCTAACATTTATGTAAATATTTTACATCTTTAAAATGTAATAGCTTATGATTACTTAAAGTAGCACTCCTAAAACAGTAAAATCCAATAGCATTTAGATAGCTTTTCTCAGTGAATTAAGAAAATAATTTTAAGATGTGCCTTATATAATCCCTTTGATAACATGTGACTTATGGGCTTTAAATTATTTGGTTCTAATATAAACGGATATTAATGATATCTGTGTAGTAGATACAATTATTTTCTTCTTTTATTTTTTTCAAAAGTTTCCAAATCTGTAGTAAGTACTACTTTTACATCAGAACAAAATCCAATAGACATTAAGGTATTTTTAAAACAATAATTACAAATTTATTTAAATTTTATCCTATTGAAAGCAGCAAAAACCTACTTTTCCTTGTGCTTCTTTCAGCTGTTTTTCTGCTGTCGCCTGCTTGACATTCGCTTCTCTCACCATTTTATGAGCTTCCTGAAAAAGGGAATGACTCCAATTATGGACACAAAGGATTCAGAGTTTGTTTTCAAAAACCTTTTGCCAAGTGTCTGTGACTGAATCAAAGTGTGCTACCGTCAGTCAGCCTGAGGAAGGCACTGAACGCAGTTACACAGACAGCCGCTGACCAGAGGTGGAGATTAGCCCTTAGGACCTGGCACTTCGTTCAGTGCCTCTTACCACTGAGGCGGCCACGTGGAGCTCAGTGGTTCAGATCAGTGTTTGTGAAAGGACTGTCATGTGATGAAGGAAAACAGACAACCCGCGTGTCAAAAAAGCCCACTTTGTCGTTAGGTTTTTGTAATTTGGTCACTGTACATTCACATTATTAATACTGGTCATAGCAAAGACACAGAGGAAGGATAAGTCAAAATATTAACACATCAATAATGTTGCAATTTACAGGAATAACAGTGGAAAAGCCTTAAAGCATCCAATAAAAACATTCATAAAATATCTAGTGATGTTTGGGACAGAGCAACCTGTAAAGGAAATCAGAGTTCACCCTTTATAAGGTCATTTTTAGTAACACAAATACGAAACTCTATGTATTTAATACATTTTATTCATATAGCATTTATTCATCAAACATTTATTCATGATACCTCTGTGCTTGGCACTGCTGATTACATACTGAGAAAAAGATAAGGTCCCTGGCTTTCAGGAACCTTACATTCTAATAATCAAATGAAGTGTTAAGGTCAGAACTGTGAGTTTTATCCTAAGTACAATATAAAGCCTTACCTTTTGTAAGGAAGAAAATGATCTCTTACTCATATTTTAAAAAACTTATGCTGCTGTATAGAATAATCCCTATAAGAGATTAAGACTGAATTGGAGAGTGTTTGAGTTAATCCCCTGAGATGTAAGAACTTACATTTTGGAATTTCAATGTACAGATTATTGTAATGAAGAAAGGAAGGAAACGAGCTTCAGAGATAGCTGACAATGGTCCTCTCACGAGCTTCAGAGATGAGCTGACAATGTCACTCACGAGCTTCAGAGATAGCTGACAATGTCACTCACGAGCTTCAGATAGCTGACAATGGCCCTCTCACGAGCTTCAGAGATAGCTGACAATGGCCCTCTCACGAGCTTCAGAGATGAGCTGACAATGCCACTCACGAGCTTCAGAGATAGCTGACAATGGCCCTCTCACGAGCTTCAGAGATAGCTGACAATGGCCCTCTCACGAGCTTCAGAGATAGCTGACAATGGCCCTCTCATGAGGTCTGTCAGCCACCCGGAGGCAGAGCGGAGAGGGGACGTTCTCCAGATCAGAGTCAGGAGCTGTTTCCCATTTGTTCATTTGCTCTTGTGACAGGATAATGAATCACAGTCTGTGTGTGTTCATGAACGTGAATTTACAGATCACAATAGTTTAAATCAGTCTTTAGCAACGCAGACAATTCGAGCCATTATGCTGGTCACCTTGGCAAAGTCCTCAAGAGCTACCAAACTTAAGTGTGTCAAACATGTTCATTTAAAAATAACAAATGTTTCAAATTTGCTTAATTTTTCTGGAATGATTAAGTGGCTATCAACAGAAGACTATTTGGCAGATATACAATAAACATTTCTCGTCTTACCTTTCTAGGTAAGTAGCATTTTAACCATAAATGCAAAAGTAACTCACTATGGAGAGAATATTTATTTAAATGTTTAGAAAACAGGCTCTGCTTTCATTAATAGCGGACTACGCAATTTGGACCAAACTTCCAATGGAGAATAATTAGAAAAGCTGGACGAGTATTTTTTTAATGTGTGGGAAGGAATCAGAGAGCTAACAAAATGGTGAAGGATTAGGGCTGAAGATCCATAAGTAAACCCAGAAAAGAGAAGTGGGGTTTTAGGTGCATCTTCTTCTAGAGATACAGGGGATACAGTGAAAGGTATAGCACACGTGTAACTGGGGTCCCAAAAGGAAAGGAGCGAGCTGGCCTGCGGAGGAAACAACATTTAAAAAGTTGACAAACAGGATTTTACAAACTGACAAAGACATCAAAAGGTAGATTCAGAAAGTCTGAAAATTTTCCCATCACTCTGTTCTTCTGAAGCCGAATAAGATTTATAAGTATCATTTACACCAGGCATCACAACCTTCCCCTGTGAAGGACCGAGGAGGATATATTTTTGCCCTTGAGGCCACATATAGTCTCTGTTGCAACTACTGTGCTTTGCTGCTGCGTTGTGAAAACAGCTACAGACAATACATAAACAGATGTGGCTGTTCCAGTAAAAATTCATAAACACTCAAATATGCATTTTATATATTTTGTGTTCTTTTAATATATCCACCACCTCATAGTTTTTTGTTGGTTTTTTTTTTTTTTGGTAGTAATAGTGACAATACTTAAGATCTACCTTCTAGCAAATTTCAAGCATACAACACTGTCAACAAGCTATACATTAGCTCTTTAGAACTTACTTATCCTGCGTAAGTGAAACTTTGTACCGCTGACCAACAACTCCCACTTTCTCCACCTCTGAACCCCTGGGAACTGCCAATCTACTCTGTGCTTCTGTGAATTCAACTATTTTAGATTTAATATGTAAGGAAGAGCATGCATTTGTCTTTCTGCATCTGGCTTACTTCTCCTAGCATAATGTCCCCTGGTCCATCCACATTGTCACAAATGGCAGGATTTCCTTCTTAAGGCTGAATGATATGCCCACGTGTGTGTGTGCGCGCGCACACACACACACACACAATGCGCACAAACACACAATTTTCTGCATCCATCCATCAATGGACATTTGAGTTGTTTCCATGGAAGTGCAGCTACCTCATAAGATCCTGATGTTTCCTCTGGATATCTACCCTCAAGTATACCTCCTGGATCATGGTAGTTCTATTTTTAACTTTTTGAAGAAGAACCTCCACAACAGTTGTACCAACTTACATTCCCACCACGTACAAGGGTTCCTTTCTCTACATCCTTGCCAACACTTGCTATCTTTTGTAGTCTGATGTCAGCCGTTGTAACAGGTGTGAGGTGTTACTTCACTGGGGTAGTCAAATGCATTAACCTGATGCTTAGCGATGGTGAGCACCTTTTCATATACCTGTTGGCCATTTGTATGTCTTCTTAGGAGTAATGTCTATTCAGCACCCCCACTTTTTAATAGGATTTGCTATTGAATTCCTCACATATTTTGGATACTAACCCTGTATCAGATACATAGTTTGCAAATATTTTCTCCCATTCAATAGGCTGCCTTTTCATTTTGTTGACTTCTGTGCAGTAGCTTTTGAATTTGATTCAATCCCATTTGCCCATTTTTGCTTTTGTTGCCTATGCTTTTGGTGTCATCTAAAAAACTCAATACCCATCTGAGCTTTTTATCCCTGTTACCCATTAATTAAAAAAAAAAAAGAAAAACGAAAATTAATTCCCAGACCAAGGTCAAAAAGTTTTCTTGTTTCTTCTAGAAATTTAATACTTTTAGGTCTTATATTTAAGCCTTCAATCCAATTTGATTTGATTTTTGTTTATCCAATTTCATTCATCTGCATGTGAATGTACTATTTCCCCAGCACCTTTGTGAAGAAGACTATCCTCTCCTGGCTGGATATTGTTAGCATGTCAAAAATCAATTGTAAACGTGTGGACTTATTATTTCTGAGCTCTCTATTCTGTTCTACCAGTCTATATGTTTGTTTTTATACCAGTGCCACACTGTTTTGATTATTGTAGCTTTGTGATATACTTTGAAATCATAAAATGTGATGCATCCAGCTTTATTTTTCTTGCTCAAGATTGATTTGGCTTTTCTTTCATGGTACAAATTTTAGAATTGTTTTTTCCTATATCTGTAAAAGAATTCCATTGGGATTTTTATAGAGATTGCACTGTGATCACTTTAGGTAGTATGGACGTTTTACCAATATTATTTTTTTTTCCTACCCAGTTCACAAATACTAATTCTTTCACTCAATGAACACAATGTCTTCCCATCTGTGTCTTCTTTAATTTCCTTCATCAATGTATTATAATTTTCAACATACAAGTCTTTTACCTCTTTGGTTAAGTTTATTCCTAAGTATTTTATTCTTTTGATGTTTTTGTAAATGGAACTGTTGTCTTAATTTTCTTTTCAGATAGCTCATTGTTTGTGTATAGAAATGTCACTGATTTCCTGCATTCTGCAAATTTACTATTAATAAGTTCATTTATTAGTTTTAACTTTTGCTGTTGTTGAATCTTCAGTTTTCCACATTTGCAATCACATCATTAACAAACAGAAATCACTTTGCTTCTTCCTCTCCAATCTGGTGGCTTTTTCTATTTCCTGTTTAATTGCTCTCTCTAGAACTTGAAGTACTGTGTTGAATAGAACAGAGATTGTACCAGATCTTAGAGAGAAGGCTTTCAATTTCCCCATTAGTTACGATGTGAGTCTCATTTGTCTTGAGGTAAGTTCCTTCAATATCACCCAAACCTTTCTTGAGAATTTGTATCATAAATGGGATGTAAAATTTTGTAAAATTTTTTTCTGCATCTATTAAGATGATCATGGGCTTTATATAATATTCTATTAATGTGATATATCGTAGCAATTGATTGGCCTATGTTGAACCATTCTTGCAACCCAGGAATAAATCCCATTTGGTCAAGCTGTGTAATCCTTTTAATGTGTTACTAAACTTGGTTTACTAGTATTTTATTGATGATCTTTGCAGCCATGTTCATCAGGGATATTCACCCTGTAGTTTTTTCTTGTTATGTCTTTGCTGGCTTTGGTACCAAGGTGATACTGCCTCATAAAATGAGTTCAGAAGTGTTCTCTCTTCTGCCTTTGAAAGATTTTAAGGAGAATTGATAGTAATTCTTCTCTGAATGTTTGGTAGAATTCACCTGTGAAGCCATCTAGTTTTGTGGGTAGGTTTTTGACTCCTGACACAATAGGTCTATTCAGGCTATTTCTTCTTGGTTCACTATGTTTCCTTATATGTTTTCAGGAATTTATCCATTTCTTCTAGATTACCCAATTTATTGGATATAACTGTTTCTAAAAGTGTCCCTTACAATCTTTTTCGTTGAACCACCCATTGTAATGTCTCCTTTCTCATTTTCTGGGGTTTTTATTTCCCTTGGTTAGTCTAGCTAACAGTTTGTTGGTTTTATTTTCTTTAATAAAAAATTCTTAAGTTTTGTTGTGTTTTCTATTATTTTCCTATTCTCCGTATCTACTCTCATCTTATTAGTTCCTTCCCTCTGCTAACTTTGGACTTAGTATGGTTCTTTCCCCCATTTCTTGAGATAGAAGAAGTTGTTTGAGATCTTTTTCTTAATATAGGCATTCACTGACACAAATTCCCTCTTAGTACTGCTCTTGCTACAGTTCATAGATTTTGGTACATTGTGTTTTCATGTTTATTTGTCTCAAGATATTTTTCCAACTCCCTTTTGATTTGCTCTTTGACCTAAGAGTTGTTCAAGTGTATTGTCATTTAGTTTCGACATATTTGTGGATTTTCCTCTTTTCTTGCTACTACTGATTTCTACTTTGATTCCACTGTGGGTGTAAGTTTCTTCAAGGGATTTTGATCTTAAATTCAAGACATGCTTTGGGACCTAACATGAACTGTTTTCATGTGAACTTCAGAAGAATGTGCATTCTTTTGTTTTGTGTGGAAAGTTCTACGTGTACTCTGCTAGGGCCACTTGGGCTACAGTATTATTCAGTTCTGCTGTTTCCCTACTGATTTTCTGTCTGAATGATCCATCCATTAGGGACAGTGAGGTACTGAAGTCCCCTTCTATTACTGCATTGCTATTTCTCCAATCAGAATTGTCGATGTTTGCTTTATATACTCAGGTGCTCTGATGTTGGGTGCACATATACAGCCATGTACCATATGACATGCCAATCAACAATGGACTGAATATACAATGTGATCTCATGAAATTATAAGATAGTATTTTTACTGTACTTTTTCTATGCTTACATATGTTTAAATACACAAATATTTACCACTGTGTTATAATTGCCTATAGCATTTAGTACACTAACTTGCTGTACAGGCGTGTAGCCTAGGAGCAATAGGTTGTACTATATAGCCTGACATGTAATAGGCTCTACCCTCTGGGTCTGTGTAAATAAGTACACTCTAGGATGTTCCTATAAGGATGAAACCACATGATGACAAAACTGCCTAATGACGTATTTCTCAGAACACATCCTCAGCAGCAAGTGATGCAAAACTGTATTTATCATTGTTCAATCTCCCCCTTTGACATTATGTAATCACAATCTTTGTCTCTTGTGAGAGTTTTGACTTAAAGTCTCTCATTTGGTTACCCTGCTTTCTTTGATACCAATTTCATGGAAATGTTTCTTCACTCCTTCATTTTCAGCCTCTAAGTAAATGTATCTAGAGTGAGTCTCTTGTAGACAACATACAATTTATTGCTTTTCAATCCATTCAGCCACTCTACACCTTTTGATAGGTAAGTTTAGTTCATTTAATCTAAAGTAATTACTGAAAGTAAGAACTTACTCTTGCAATTTTGGTGGGGGGGGGCTGTCTTTTTTGTAGTTTTCTTAGTCTTCTCTTGCTGCCTTTTATTGTTGCTAGGATGACTTCCATAGTGGGATAGTGGGGTACTTTAATTCCTTTCTCCTCATCTTTTGTGTATCTACTATACCTGTGTTTTTGTGGTCATCATGGGGTTCACATTGAACATTCCTGAGTTATAGCAGTCCGTCTGAGCTGATAACTTCAGTCACGTGCAGATACTCTAAACTCTGCTTCCCCCATACATATACTTTATGTGATGTAAGATTTTATTTCTATAGTTCTCTATTGTGTTTCCATTAACAAACTTCTGTGGTTATAGTTATTCTTACTGTATTTGTCCTATAATTTATACAGTAATGTTAAAAATTTCATGTAATTATCATATCACAGAGCATTCTTCTTTTGACATTTTCTCTAACCATTTAAGAATGTAAAAACCATGATTAGCTCACAAACTAAAGTTAACACAGCTGGTTTTACCCTGCAGGCTGTAGTCTGCAGACCTCCGCTCTATACATTTACATGTATACACTTACAAACTTTGAAACAGAACCTTTTTCTGCCTGGTTAGTTGTGATCCAAATGAAAGATTTTTTTTTCTCTTTTTTAAAAATGATATTTACATGCAACATCTTTTGATTAATTTGCAAAAACAATTTGTTAGTATTTGGGAAGATGGAACTTTGCTAGACAATTTTCTGGGAAAACCTTCATGTAACTGACACTCCAATTGGAAACTGAGTGTAATGACTTCCTACAGGGATAGGTGTACTCCTTACACATGAATCAATGTATCTGTGAGTTAGCAGCAGCATTACATCTAACTTAGAGACAGAGTCTCACTGCTGCCCTCAGGATGCCGTGGCGTCACAGCTCACAGCAACCTCTAGCTCTAGGGCTTAGGCAATTCTCTTGCCTCAGCCTCCCAAGTAGCTGGGACTACAGGTACACACCATAACACCCGGCTATTTTTTGTTGCAGTTTGGCCGGGGCTGAGTTTGAACCTACCACCCTCGGTATATGGGGCCAGGATCCTACTCGCTGAGCCATAGGTGTCACCCCATCTAACTTTATTTTCTTTCTTTTTTTTTTTTTGAGACAGAGCCTCAAGCTGTCCCCCTGGGTAGAGTGCTATGGCTTCACTGCTCACAGCAACCTCCAACTCCTGGGCTCAAGCAAGTCTCTTGCCTCCGCCTCCCAAGTAGCTGGGACCACAGGCGCCCGCCACAACGCCCGGCTATTTTTTGGTTGCAGCCATTATTGTTGTTTGGCAGGTCCAGGCTGGATTCGAACCTGCCACCTTAGGTGTATGTGGCTGGCGCCTTAGCCGCTTGAGCCACAGGCGCTGAGCCCCATCTAACTTTAAATACAGAACTTAGACCAGACGTACACCTGGACCACAAATTGATAAAACTAGATTTTTCAGAAACAAATTAACATTCATTCAAATGCCTCTCACTAAGGATATGTAAAATATGTATGTGTGTATATCTTATTTATTAATGAGAATAAAATAATTTTTCATTATAAAAATTGTTCGGCATTTTTATCTCACCTTCTAATACTTTCATGTTTTGTAATACTTGTAATATATTAGCATGCGTGTTAGGAAATACATATAATTTATAATTATGTATATATGCGCAAACAGCACCTATCTCATAGGGAACACTCAATAAATATTAGGTATTTTCATCATAATGGAGTGCCTGTTAATTTTCTTTTTACTGAATAAGTATAGGATCTAGAAGTTTGGCATCCATTGACTAAGGTACCAAATGACAGTGGCTTGAACAATGATCTGCTTCATGTTCTAGAGGTAGTGTCACAAGATCCTACTGATAATCTGGGTGTGGGATGAGGAAATGAGATGCCTCCATGCTGACTCCTTTTCTAAAAGTGCTTGTAATGAACAGAAAAGGCAATTTATTATTTTCCTAGTACACAAAGCAGCCTCAGGACCATGCACGTGAGTACGGCATCGTTCATGGGCCTTTCTCTGCCTTACTCTTCTTCCCAGATGAAAGGGTGACTGTCCTAACTGCCTCCTCATACTGTTGAGGCATGCCACAGACACTTAAAAACTGGCTCAGAAAACTTAAAAATCATCTTAAGGTTATCTTTTTTCCTCCACATTACTTTGTAAAGCATGCTTTCAACTTACTTCATTTTATATTATCTCAAAATTGAAGGATAAAAATATATAACTTTAGAGTTTTTGTAAGTATTTGATGCTTTTAAAACTCAACTTTGTTGCATACAAAGTATAATTACATTCAAGATTATTCATCATACATAATAATAAACTACTAATTTGAATTTACAACGTGTGTTTACCAAGTGTGCAGATTGAGTTTATTCAGAATAATCTTTAATTCTCAAAAATTATGCATCCATATACACATAAAAAAGGTAAGAAAAATATCTTACATGTTTACAACAATGGTAAACAGATCATAAAGGCATAACTAAGACCACAGAAAAACTTTTATCACTTTTCCCACAGTTCATAAATGATCCATTTGAGCACAACTTTCTTCATTACTGATTGTCTGTAATCAAGGTACTTTCTTTCCCTGAAAGCTTCGCAGTGTCAAGGCTATTAGCTACCGTTGGGTTATGGATAGGTCAGAGACCGAAAACCTGTATTTTTTAATTTATTTTTCCACTTTCACAAACTACATTTCTGGCTCTTCTCGCCAGACTTTCTTTCTGTTTATTCTCCTTCTCCTTCATCTAACAGACAGAGATACGTGTGCAGATGGCTGAAACTAAGCAGGGCTAAAATTAAATGGAAGCAGACAGAAAATCAAAATTAACATAAGCAGCTTAATGTATTTTTGTCTTACCTAATATCCATTACCATTACAAAATTTTCTTGTAGCTACACAATACTAGAAAAAAAACCTCATGTTTCTGTATATTCTTTCACATACAGAAATGTAACAAGTCACATAGCTCTTATTCTAGATCTTTAACTTCCCACTCTTTCCATCCTTAAATTTATTTTCCTCTCATATTTGCTGACCAGCTAACAAAAGGAATAAAGTTTTAAAAGTTCATAAGAAAATGATCCAGGAACGCGAGCAAAGGGGATGGTGCAGAGACCTCATGGAAAGTCCCATGTGTCTAAAGATGTTCTTTGCAATGCTACCTGTGATGATAAAAACAGTGGAACATGCAGGTGATGTGACTGCCATTAGTAACTCACATAGTGTGACTACCATTAGTGATGCACGTGATGTGACTACCATTAGTGATGTACGTGACATGACTACCATTAGTGACGCACGTGATGTGACTACCATTAGTGATGCACGTGATCTGACTACCATTAGTGACTCACGTGATATGACTACCATTAGTGACTTAGTAGTAACACCGGAAGTGTCATTTGAAAAAAATACAAAACTGTTAACATTGCAATAACGTAAGAAGATATGCATGCGTCTAAGACTAGAATAGATGTTGCATAAACAAAAATAAAAAAGGAGTTGAAATACTTCCCTTAAAACTTTTTATTACAATAAAAATTTTAAGAATAAATCTTTGGGAAAAAGTATATACTGCCAACTGATAATGGCATTAGCTTTTGTTAAGGAACTTCTAAAGACTCAAAATCTTAATCCAAAGAAGATACTTAAAGCAATGATTTTTAACCATGAATGGGCTATCCTTTCCCCTGCCCCCCAAAATATTTGTAAATTCTCAAAATGATTACTGAGTATTATTAGCACTTTTGGGGCAAAGCCTTGCATGGTGGCTACTTTTATGTGCCAACCTGACTGAATCACAGGGTGCCTAAATATTTGGTCAAAATCATATTGGGTGTTTCTGGATGAGATTGACATTTAAATCAGTAGACTGAGTAAAGCAGACTGCCCTCTGCAACGTGCACTTGAAAAACTGAAAAGGCTGACCCTCCCCCAAGTAACAGAATTCTTTCTGCCTCAGATTCAAACTAAAACATCAGCTCTCTTGGTTTCCAGGCCTTAGAGTCAGACTGGAACTATACCACGGGCCCACCCGCCCACTGACACCCCTGCAGCTCCTGGAATCCCACCTGCTGACCCACCCCCCCAGTAGTTCCAGGGATCCCACCTGCTAATCCCCTCCTTTCCCCCACCCTGTAGCTCCTAGGATCCTACCTGCTGACCCCCCTGCAGCTCCTGGTATCCTACCTGCTGATCTCCCATAGCTCCTAGGATCCCACCTGCTGATCCCCCCCTGTAGTTCCTGGTAACCAACCCGCTGACCCCCCCTGTAGCTCCTGGGATCCCACCCACTGACCCCCCTGCAGCTCCTGGGATCCCACCCACTGACCCTCCCCCTACAGCTCCTGGGATCTCGCCCACTGACCCCCCCTGCAGCTCCTGGGATCTCACCCACTGACCCTCCCTGCAGCTCCTGGGATCCCGCCTGCTGACACCCCTGCAGGTCCTGGGATCCTGCCCACTGACCCCCCCTGCAGCTCCTTGGACTGACTCCACAACAATGACATGACCCAATTCTGACAACATTAAGTGCCCATCCCCCACCCCCAACACACACACACACACACACACACACACACACACAACCCCTCTTTTGGTTCCATTTCTTTGGAGAACTCTCACTAAAACACCAAGGGAACAAAATGTCCTACAATGTCGATGGCCTCCCTGTTGAGAAACCCTGCTCTAGTTGGGTGGAAACACCCAACCAACAAGGAGGTGTGCCTTCTAACACTGGCCCATCAGCCCACATCAGATGACTGCCCTCGAGGGCTTGCCCTCCCAGTTACAGACTCATATAAATTACTCTAAAGCAGGCAGTAAATTATTTGGTAAAATTAAAATCACTGGCAAAATTTCCTACACACACATTTGTAAACAATCTGACATGAGTAGCCCGCAGTGGTTTCCTTTCTTTTCTCACTTTAAGTTGCGGACGACATTGCTTAAACATTTGGATTTATCTTTTGCTCAGAGGAGTTATAGAAATACGCACAAAGCTAAGCAGATCTTTTTCAAGATTCCCTCAAATACAATTCTCTCAATATGTAAGAATGAAGATGCTGCTATTGGCCAAGATGTAAGCAGACCGACCTCAAACAGACCAGCTGTGAGCTCTTCCAACTCCTGTCCAAGTTCATCTCGCACCTTTGAAAGCCTCTCACATTCTTCATCTTTTAACTTCAGTTCCTATGAGAAATTGATAATTTTATTTTGGATCTCCATCATTTGAAGTTAGAGACAGCAAACTATATCATGTTTACTAATAAAATCACAAAATATTAACACTGTCTCTTCCTACAGTGTTCAGGCTGAAAACATCTGCTGAGCACTTAGTGGAAGGTATCAAGCAAGTCTAGAACGATGACTAACCCAACTAACATTAAATCTTCACGTTTCTTTCCTGAAACACTGAAGACTGAATATGAATATATATTATATACAAAACTGACAATAAATGACTTCATTCTTTTTTCCCTTAACTTTTCTCTGAAACTTTTTTTTTGCAATCAAACACAGAATTTCTTCAATTATGCTTATTAAATTCATAGAACTTCAGTGGGTTTTTCATGTTTACTTTAAAAGCTATTACTTATAGATAACATACTGCAAATAAATCTAAAACTTCCATTAGACTCTACCCACTTAACAATACAACCAGAGTTAAATGGTGCAAATTTGCATTTAAGAATAATACTAGTGACAAAAATCACATCCTACATTTATATATGATTCCTCAACAGGTAATAAACAGATTTTTACATGTTAAAGTAGCCTTAATCATTCAAACAGAGATAAAATAAGCCAACAACAAAATTACATTAGTAACATAATGAGTTAGTTGTGCTATAATGGTGATAGGAGCATAGTTTGTTAATTCTTCCAAAGACAATCCTGAAAACTCAAATACACCAACTAGGATATCAAAGACCTCAACGACTACGTCTTCAACAAAACCAGTAAAGACAATTTCTACAAATCTCAGAATAGAAGAGAATATGGCTGAATTGCCCACAGCACAAGCTCAGTTCTGGGCAGAAGGGACCCACAGGGGTGAGAGGGGACTTCAGAGGCACCTGGAACACATCAAACCCCATGTCACTAACAAATTATCCACAAGCAGAGGGTGCTATCTTTGGCTAAAACTGAAAAACAAATCTGAGAATAAATAGAGAAAAAGGGAAAGGTTTTCACAGACCCAAGCTGTAGGGTGAAATAAGACCCTGTACAGCCCGTCCTGCAGGCAGCAAACATTGCACAGGCTCCAAGTCCTCACCCATCCAGCAAAGGTTCCTCCGCAGAAGGACCCGTCTCACCCCGGGAAAAACTGGAGTGTGAAGCCAAACTGTAGGACAGAACAAAGGAGACAGCGAAAGAGACCTCTCAGGCAGAGGAGGAGGGCGGAGGGCTCCACAGAAAGCCCCACAAAGAGGAAACGCACGTGTCAGGATGCAACGCTGAGGCCGTGACGCTCTGAGAAACGCTGCGCTGGAGGAAGAAACCTTGAACGAGGCTCGGCTCCAGGAGACAGAGGCCACAGGACGCACCAGTAACGCCAGAGGAGAAAGCCACCTTCCAGGAGACAGAGGCCACAGGACGCACCAGTAACGCCAGAGGAGAAAGCCACCCTTCCGGGCTTATCCTACCCTTCACAAGAACTTCCTCCCGACAGCCCGAGAAAATCCAACTCATTAAGCATAGGTACCAAAAACAACCATGAAGTCCTCACGGTAAAAAGTTCAGCACAGAACAAGGGAGAGAAAATCACGTCAGAATTAAAATTGACAGCAACATTTTATGTCAGATACAGTAAAGTAACATTTTTAAGATACTGAAGGAGAAAAAATGTGACTTAAGTATTTTATAACCAGCCCAAGTATTAATCGCATGTACGTCACAGAGAATTATAAACCGTGAGGAGCTTAGTCTCTCCCGAGCCTACCTAAGTGAGAGAGCAGAGAGGTTTCAGACAACCAAGGAAAACTGGAGAAGCTTTAACATTAAGAATGAAGGTGAGAAGAAAATGAATCTAATTATAGTAGGGCTACCACTGAAAGACTGGGGACGTCAGGAGAGAGAAGACAGGTGGCAAAGTCAGGGACACAAGTGCCAAAACACAGCTGGTAAATGGCTGCTCCAAAATAACTCTTCAAACTCAACAGTAAGAACAACCTGATTAAAGACATGAGCAAATGACCAGAACAGACACGTCGCCAAAGAAGACACACACACGACAAGTGTGAAAGGCACTCAACACCACATCTCACTACAAATTAAAATCACCACCAGACACCACTACACACCTATCACAACGGCCAAAATCCAGAACCCCGATAACCCCCGGTGCTGGTGAGGATGGAGAGCGCCAGGAGCCCTCACCCACTCCTGGGGAACGTGAAAAGCCACAGCCACTCTGGGAGTTTGGCAGTTTCCTACAAAGTTCCTACCATACGATCAGCAATCATACTCCTTAGAATTTACTCAAGTGAGCTGAAAACTCACGCTCACACAAAACCCTGCACATAGGTTTATAGCAGCTTATTCATAACTGCCAAAGTTAAGAAGCAACCAGATGTCCTGCATAACCTGTGGCCCATCTAGACAATGGAAATCATTTGGTGCTAAAAGAAACGAGGTGTCAAGCCGTGGAGAGACACAGGAACCGTAAGTGCATGTTGCTAAGCCCAAGAAGCCAGCCTGAGATGGTGCACACTGTATGATTCCAACGTGTGATGGTCTGGAAGAGACAAAACGATGGGGATGGTAAAGATCTGCGTGACTGTCCAGGTTCACAGAGGCAAGGGGCGAACGGGCAGAGCACTGAGGACGTTCAGGACACACTGTTCATACGACGTTGTAAGAGTGGCTCCACGTCACTGTACAGCTGTCAAAACCTACAGAACGTCCAGCACCGTGACCTAAAGCAACTACAGACTCTGCTGATGGAGACTGAGCAGCGGTAAGAGATGGGCCACTCTGGCGGGGGTGACAGTGGGGGACAGGAGACACATGGAAACTCTGTACTTTCTCTCGATTGTGCTTTGAACCTAAAACTGCTCAAAATGATAGTGTGTATCTTTTAATAAGTGGAGATAAAACTGACAAACAGTATATAAACGGCATCTTAAGGAACATAAAAATAATACTTGAAAATAAACAAAAATCAAAGAATTAAGAGAAAGAAGAAACTAAGTTCACAGATTTCTTAAGTATTAGAGGGGGAAAGGGTTACGATTTGAAGCTTACAAATAAATTTGTATAAACTTAAACATATTTAAGACCATAAAGATTAGCATTAAGATAACACTCATAACTAAAATGATACAAAAAAAGAAAAAGTTACTAGACAATTTTAGTATCATTTGTGGTAGGGAACAAAGGCAGTAACTAAGGAAGATTAAATGTACCTACTTAAACAAAAATCAAACCTTCTAGAATACCAAAGGAAAGAAAGCAGGAAGGACCAGGCACACTAGCACCTCAGTAGGAAGGCTCTCCAGCCCGGTGGCATTGACCTTGGCAGTGCAACAAAAGTTACCCTATAACTTAGCTCCAGCCCCCCTCAGCCACAGTCCCAGCTTATTACTGCTCACAAAAGGACCCAGAGGGAGACTCACCCATATTTCGTAACACAGGAATGACCCACCCATCTGAGCCTCCCTGAAGGGCCTGCCAGCCTCCATCCCAAAGCAGATCCTAAGGGCTTTCTCTCCACCTGCTGCAATCGTGGAACTGCCCTAACTGCAAAGGAAACTGCACACATTTGGGCCTCTAGGGTGGTATCACTAACCTCCACTCCACAGCAGATTCTACGGGGGCCCAGTCTTGCTGCCCAGTCTGCCCTGTGCAGGAAACTGCTGGAAAACCCACCTGTATGGGCCAGTGGATGAGGCTCCCAGACTCAGGTCTCTGGCCTGCTTTCTCACAAAGCCAGAGCATCCCCTTCCTTGGTCTTTCTCAGGTATGTTCTGGCTAAAGCACCATGCCAACCTTGAATTCCACCATGCCAACCATGACTCCCTCACGAGGTTCAAAGCAAACCTGGTCTAAAGGTGCCTTCTAGTGCTTAAATGACTGCAGTAGCCACAGACTCTTACAACAGGCAGTCTCCTAAGATTCCTACATGCACCCACTGAAGGACAGACATAAGCAAAAGTGCAAAGACTAGAAAAAAATACTTAATTCTTTTCTTTTCAGTAAATATTTTGTGGTTTTGTGGACCATACAGTATCTCCTTTTAAATTTCAGACTACTACAGGGCTACAAATGTTTTGATTACATAAGTTGCTTTTATACAGTCTCAGTCAAAGTTATAACAGTACCCATCACCCAGACAGGGTACTGGACCCTTTAGGTGTGAATTCACCCTTCCCTCCTTGCCCCTCCCACCTGCTTGGTTTTTTTTTGATTTCTGAGTTTTAGTACCAAATGTGCACATGGATGTTGATCAATCAGTTCCACTTTTATAAGGAGTATACATCATGTTTGTTTTTCCATTATTTTGATACTTTACTTGGAAGAATGGCCTCTAGTTCCATCTAAGTTGTTACAAAAGGTTTTAGTTCACTGTTTTTTATGGCTAAGTAGTACTCCATGGTATACATCCTACCATATTTTATTAATCCACTTGTGTATCTGATGGCACTTGGGTTGATTCCACATCTTTGCAATACAGAATTGTGCTACAATAAATATTTAAGTACATGTAGCATTTCTTTAATGCACAGATATCAGTGTAGGCCCACAAGCATTAAGAACAATCGGGGAATTATGATGTCACCAAACAGACAAAATAAGGCACTAGTGATGGGCCCTGAAGAGATGGAGATGTGTGACCTATCAGACAAAGAATTCAAACTTAGCTGTTTATGTAAGCTCAGTGAACTTCACAAAACACTAACAATTCAAATATTTATCACATTAATTTAACAGAGACAACGGAAATAATTTTCTTTTTAAATTCTGGAGTTGAAAAATACAAAGAATGAAGTAAAAAAAATGTAATAGAGGATATACAGTAAAACTGATCAAGCAGAAGAATCAGTGACCTTGAAGACAGACTACCTGAAAATACACAGGCAAAGAAGAAAAAAGACTGAGAAATGAGGAAAGCTTACCACATCTATGGGATATCATCAAAAGGGCAAACATTATTGGCATTCAAGAGGAAACAGAAAAAGTCAAAGGGATAGAAGAATTATCCAAAGAAATAGTAATAGGGAAAGGGTTACGATTTGAAGCTTACAAATAAATAAAAAGTTTCCAAACCCAGAGAAAAATATAAATATCCAGGTAGAAGAAGGCAAAAAGGTCACCAATCAGATTCAACTACAACTATCTTAAGACACAATTCAATTTTCAAACGTCAAAGACAAAGAGGACTCTGAAAGCCGTAAGGGAAAAGAAGCAAATGACATATAAGGAAATTCCAGTATGACTGGCAGAAACCTTGCAGGCCAGGAAAAAGTGGAAGGAAAAAAACCATAGCCAAGAACATTGCACACCTACCAAAGTCAGCCTTCAGAAATTAAGGAAAGAGAAATACTTTCCTAGACAAATAAAAACTAAGGGAATTCACCACCATCAGAGCTATCTTACCAAAAATGTCAAAGTGAGTTCTTCAATCTGAAAGAAAAGCATACTAACATGTAACAAGAAAACATCTAAAAGTATAAAAATCACTTGCAAAAGTAAATCCAGAACACTCTAATATGGTAATCATGGTGTATAAACTTCTACCTTTAGTATGAAGACTAAAATACAAAACTACTAAAAATAATAATTATAATAAATTGCTGAGAGATAGGTAATATTAAAAAAAACTATATAAACCATGACGTCAAAAATTAAAAGTGTGGAAATACAATGAAGTAAAGTGTATAGGTTTTCTGTTTCATTTTTTCCTTTGTGATCAAGTTAAGTTGTCCTTAGTTTAAAAAAAGTTGTTTAACTAGAAGATGTTTTTTATAAATCTTATGGTAACCATAAAGCAAGAACCTATAATAGGTACATTGAAAATAAAAAGCAAGGCATACTATCAGAAAAACATACTATTAGAAAAAAAATCACTTAACTGCAAAAGAAGGCAGAACGAAAGGAAGAAAGGGTCTGCAAAACAACTAGAAAATAACAAAATGGCAAGAGTAAGTTCTTACGTATTAATAATTATCTTGAATGCAAACGGATTAAAATCCCAGAGTGACTGAATGAAGAAAACAAGATCCAACTACATGCTGCCTCCAAGAAACTCACTTCCCTGTAAGGACTGGCACAGACTGACAGTGAAGGGATAGACAAACACATCCCTTGAAATATCGACCAAAAAATGCAGAAGCAGCTACACTTGTATCGGATAAAAGATTTAAAGCCAAGAACGGTAGAGAGACAAGGCCATTATATAATGATAAACGGAGTGAACACAGCAAAAGGATATACTAAGTATAACGGTATATATGTGCCCAACAACGGAGCACTCAAATATATAAAGCAGATATTAATAAACCTAAAGAGCAAGACAGACTGTAATATAATAATAGTAAAAAACTTCAACCTCACTTTCAGCAATAGACAGATCATCTAGAAAGAAAACTAACAAAGAAATTCTGGAGTTAAACTGCACTATGGATCAAATGTACCAGTTGCAGAATCCACACTTTTCTCAACAGCACATGACACACTCTCCAGGCCAGTCCATATGTTAGGCCACAAAACAAGTCTCAACAAATATATAAAAACTGAAATCACATCAAATATCTGACTACAATGGAGTAAAACTCGAAATCAGTAACAGGAAAAACTTTAGAAACTACACAAATACATGCAAATTAAACACGCTCCTGAACAACCAATGGACCAAAGAAGAAATTTTAAAGTAAATTTTAAAATTTCTTGAGACAAATGAAAATGAAAACACAACATACCAAAACATATGGGGTGCAGCAAAAGCAGTTCTAGGAGTAAAGTTTATAACAAGCAACAACTACAACAAAAAGTAGAAACATATCAAATAAAACACTCCAACTCAAATAAGTAGAGAAAGAATAACCTAAACTCAAAATTAGTAAAAGAAAAAATACTAAGATAACAGCAGAAATAAAGTAAGTAGAGACTTAAAAAGAATACAAAACATCAACAACATGAGGACTTAGTTCTTTAAAAAGATAAACAAAATCAACAAACCTTTAGCAAACCAAACAAAAAAAGACAAGATGAATGAAATAAAATCAGAGATGAAAAAGGAGATATTACAACTAATACTACAAAAATACAAAGGATCATAAGAGACTATTATGAACAACTATAGGCCAACAAATTGGAAAACTCAAATGGGTATCTTTCTGGACATGTGCATTCTAACAAGAGCAAATCATGAAGAAACAGAAAATCTGAACAGACCAACAATGACATTCCATCAGCCATAAAAAGTCTTCCATCAAAAAAAAAAGAAAAGTCTTCCATCAAAGGAAAACCCAGGACCTCTTGGCTTCACTGCTAAATTCCACCATTTAAAGAAAAACTAATACCAATTCTTCTCTATTCCAAAAAATTGAAGGCAACAGAATTCTTCTGGACTCTTATTTGAGGCAAGACAAGGACACTACCACCACAACAAAAAAACTAGCCAATATCCCTGATGAACACACATGCAAAAATCTTGAATAAAATACAAGCAAACCAAACTTTAGCAGCACACTGAAAAGATCACTCACCATCACTAAGTAGAATTCATCAAAGGGATGCAAAAACAGTTCAACATATGCAAATCAATAAATGTGATACATCACATTAACAGCGTCAAACACAGAAACCATACAATCATTTCAACAGATGCAGAAAAAAGCATATGATAAAACTCAGCATCCCTGCATGACAAAAACTCTTCAACCAATTAGGTATAAAGGAACATACCTCAACACAATAAAAACCACAGAGGACAAACCCACAGCCAACATAAAACTGAACAAGGAAAAGTCGAAAGCTCTTTCTTCCTCTAAGATCTGGAAAGACACAAGAATGCCACTTTCACTTCTATTCAACATAGTTCTAGAAGTCTTGGCAAGAGAAAGAAATAAAGTTCATCCAAATTAGAAAGGAGGAAGTCAAATTGTCCCTGATTATAGATGACCTGCTCTTAAATATAGAAAATCCTAGAGATTCCTCCCAAAAACTATTAGAATAAACAAATTCAGTAAAGTTGCAGAATATAAAATCAACATACAAATATTAGTGTTTCTCTATAACTATCTGAGAAAATATCAAAAAAATAATCCCATTTACAATAGCTTAAAAAAAACTAAAAATGTAGGATTAAAGAGGTAAAAGATCTCTACAATGAAAACTATAAATCATTAATGAAAGAAACTGGGAAGATTTCCCATGTTCATGGATTGGAAGAATTAACATTGTTAAAATTTCCATACCATAAAACAGTCTACAGATACAATGCAATGCGCCTATCAAAATGCCAATAATTCTCTTCACAGAAATAAACAATTCTAAAATTTGTATGGAAGCACAAAAGATCCCAAATAGCCAAAGTAATCGTGAGCAAAAAGAACAAAGCTAGAGACTACACTACCTGACTTTCCACTATATTGCAAAGCTATAGTAATCAAAACAGCATGGGTACACAAGACACTGGAACAGAACAGAGAACCCAGAAATAAATCCATACATTTCCAACCAAAAGATTTTCAACAAAGGTGCCAAGAACATACACTGGGGAAAGTCTCTTTAGTAAATGGTGCTGAAAAAACTGAAAATCCACATGCAAAAGAATAAACAGACCCTTTATTCCTCACCATGTGCAAAATCAATTCAAAATAGACTAAAGACTTAAATGTAAAACTCAAAACTAAGAAACTACCAGAAGAAAACATAGGGAAATGTCTCATCACATGGGTCTAGGAAAAGATTTTAGGGATAAGAACTCAAAAGCACAGGCAACCAAAGCAAAAATAGATCAATGGGATTACATTAAACTAAGAAGCTTTTGCACAGCAAAAGAAAACAGGATGAAGAAACCACCTACAGATTCGAGAAAATATTTGCAAACTATGTATCTGACAAGTGATTAATACCCAGAGTATTTAAGAAAATTAACAACTCAATAGCAAAAAAAAAAAAAAATCAAAGACCTGAATAAACATTTCCCAAAAGAAGATACATAAATGGCCAAAAGGTATATGGAAAAAAGCTCAGTATCATCAAGGGAAACACAAATCAAAACCATAGCAAGGTATCAACTCCACCCAGTTAGAATGGCTATTATCAGAAAGACAAAAGATAAATAACAAGAGTTGGGAGGATGTAGAAAAAAGAAAACTCTCATACAGGCAGGAATGTAAATTAGTACACCCCCTATAGACAACAGGATGGAGGGGCCTCAAAAAATTTTTTAAAAAATAACGATATTTCAACAACCCCATTAATCAGCACATCAAAGAGCTATCTGACTCCCAAGTTTACAGTGGCACCATTCACAATAGTCAAGATGCAGAATAAACTTAAGTATCCATCAAAGAATGAATGAACTTTTTGAAATGTGGTGTATATTATATACAATAGAATTCAATTTATCCATAAACAAAAATGAAATCTTGTCATTTGTGGCAGCATAGAAAAGCCTGAAGGACATTATGTTAAGTGAAATAAGCCAACAAGGAGAAAAAACCCACATCTCACTCCTATGTGGAGCCTAAAAAAGCTGATCACACATAAGTAAAAAGGAGAATAGTGATTATCACAGGCTAGGGAGGGAAGGAGGACGCGAGAAGGGGAGGACAGGACGGGGAGGCTGGCCAACAAGCATAAAGTTATCGACAGGGGAACTAAGTTCTTGCGTTCTACTGCACAAAAGAGTAAATACAGTTGACAGTACATACTGTGTGTTGCAAAATAGCTAAGAGAAATGATTTTAAATGTCCTTGTCACAAAGAAGTGGTAAATGTTTGAGATGATGGATACGCTAATTACCCTGATTTGATCATTACACAATATATACATGCATCAAACCACCACACTGTATCCCATAAATACATACAATTATTATGTGTCAATTAAAAATAAAACTTTATGGAGCCAGGCACCATGCTTCATACCTGTAATCCTAGTACTTTGGGAGGCCAAGACAGGTGGAATGCTTGGGCCCAGGAATGAGACTAATGTGGGCAAGAGCAAGATCCTGTCTCTACTAAAAACAGAAAACTTAGTGGGGCATTGTGGCAGGCACCTGTAGTCCCAGCTACTTGGAAGGCTCAGGCAGAAAGATCATCTGAGTCCAGAAATTTGAGGTTACTGTGAACTATGATAGGGTGACTGTACTCCAGCCTGGGCAACAGAGCAAGAACCTGTCTCCAAAAAATAAATAAAATAAGATTTCTTTCAAAATGATAACCTGGACAGTTTGGCTATGTTTAAAAAAAACAAACAAACAGGGAGAGAGAAAACAATAATCAGTCATTTTTTAGACAAGAGATAAGGACTCAGAGTGGCACACTGATGAGCTCTGAGGCACAGTCAGCTCTCCACAACTGCAAGTTCTGCATCTGCACAGTCAGCTGGACACAGACTGAAATGGGGGGCGGGGGAGGGCAGCCAGACACAGACTGAAATGGGGGGGCGGGGGAGGGCAGCCAGACACAGACTGAAATG
>CAUYTI010091615.1:0-34863 GCA_963575145.1 Galago senegalensis | reverse complement strand
TGGGTAGAGTGCTGTGGCATCGCAGCTCACAGCAACCTCCAACTCCTGGGCTCAAGCGAGTCTCCTGCCTCCACCTCCCAAGTAGCTGGGACCACAGGCGCCCGCCACAACGCCCGGCTATTTTTTGGTTGCAGCCGTCATAGTTGTTTGGCGGGTCCGGGCTGGGGATTCAAACCCGCCACCTTAGGTGTATGTGGCTGGCGCCTTAGCCGGTTGAGCTATAGGCGCCGAGCCACATTCTAGTTCTAATGAAGAAGGATTGAGATGCTTTAGCAGAATGTAAACCACTCCGAGGATGTGTTTCTGTTTATTTTGTAGGAGTTCCATGAGATAGAATTTATCTTTTGAATCCCAGTCACTCTATTTGAAACATAAAATGTGAGACTCTATTTATAGAGTATACTCAATAGACTATATAATTAACAAGACGTGTTAAAGTGGCTCAACGCCGGGAGTGCAGTGGTTAAGGTACCAGCCACATGCACTGAGGCTGGTGGGTTTGAGCCTGGCCTGGGCCTGCCTGCTAAACAACAATGACACCTACAACAAGAAAATAGCCAGGTGTTGTGACGGGCACCTGTAGTCTCAGCTACTTGGGCAAGAGAATCGCTTAAGCCTAAGAGTTTGAGGTTGCTGTAAGCTGTGACACTACAGTACTCTACTGAGGGCTACATAGTGAGACTCTGTCTCAAAAAAAAAAAAAAAGCTGTGTTGAAGATACTAAAATTCAACTTTGGAGTGAGTTGGCAAGACCAGAAGCAAGTCCTTTCTCTGTTCTTTGCATTTGTGACTCCAGTGTTTAATCCTGCTCCCCAGGAGAGGAGGCATTTCTACTGTCACCTTTGGGTGATTTCCAGCCAGAATAAGAACTCTGACTTGAGGACTGGAAGTGACTATGGTCAGCCCACAGGTGCAAGCAGTTCTGTTCTGGCCAGTTGACATCTGTTCACCTTAAGTAGAGAGGCTGGGCTGAGTCAATATTTCCCTAGCCTCAGTGCCTCAGAAAAGGTGAAGACTTTTGTCTCATGAACAGTCAATCATGTATTTAATTCTCACACCATGAATAAGAAGACTCACTTCACCATTAGAATAACCTGCTAGTCTGTGAGAATTTGGGTCGCTTAGATCGCATCTTTAAGCATGAAAGTTTAAGCACAGATGTTTTCTACTTCCTGTTTGGTGGTCTAACATCCCCCCTAAGTGTGCAGGTCGGCCTGCAGGTGATGGAACACTTGCATCCATTTGTCTTGGTAAAAATAAAACATGTCCGCTCTGGCACCCCCTCCCCATTTGTTTGTTTATTTTTGCAGTGGCCTTAGGACTGCTTTCGAAACGTGTCTTGGTAGCCTTTATTCAGAAAGATGAATAAAGCTCTCTGTGTCCTTTCATAGGATACCTTTTCTGGAGAGACTGTGACAATAGGTAGGGTGACCTTCTAATTTCTCATCCTCACTGGGGTACTTTAAGAGTGAAGGGATCACTATTGATTAAGCTGGGATGTGTGGGATGTGTGAGCTCTAGGGGGTGTAGGGGAGAGCAGGGTTTCAGCACTGCAGAGTTCAGAATCAGTCTCTGAGGATGGTGGGCTCAGATAAGAGAAAGGTTACTAATAGTTATAAAGGGGATCTCCCCTGTGCTGGGCACTGTACTAGATTCTATCATGTATGATGGTACTTAATTGTCACAGTATCATTTGAGATAGTTTTTGTTTTTTCTTTTATCATACAAAACAAAACTCAAATCATTTAACCATGGTTGGGTGAAATTTTGAACTTTATTTTTTAATTGTGAGACGTTATTATTTAGGATTTGCCAAAAGCTCCTAGAGGAGGAGGAGCCCCCTGCAAGACCTCTTGAGCCATCCCTTTACATGGGATGGTACAGGGCTCGGGGTCTCCTTAGGTCTGCAGGGTGGGAGTAGTTTTTTGTGCTTGGAATGGACAGCACTTGCATCAGTCACCTTAAATACAGAAAATCAAAACCCAACTATACAAAGAAGTGGGAATTTGAAAATAGCAGTACTGTGGACTCTGGGAGGGAAAACTATTGAGACCTGGGGATCCTTCCTCCTCCCTTTACAAACCCGTTTTCCCACAATGTCTAATTTTGAAAAAGATTTAGAACCACAGAGAAGATGTAAGACTACTATTATTAACACCTAAATATTCTTCAGTTAGATTTACCAATTGATAGCACTTTGCCACATTTGCTTTATCTCTTCTAATTTTTCTTTTAATTTTTTTTTCTATCTGAAAGTAAGTTGCAGACACCTTCAGTCCTCCATCTTCTATGAAGGGTGTTTGTTGTAGTTCATTCAGGATGCTATAACACAATACTACCGACCGGGTGGCTTATACACAACAGAAACTTACTTCTCACAGTTCTGGAGGCTAGGAAACCCAAGATTGAGGGGGGCAGCATTGGTGTCCGGTGAGGGACTGCTTCCTGGTTCATAAATAGCCATGTTTTAGCTGTAATCTCACATGGTGGAAGGAGTTAGGGTTTCTTTGGGGTCTGTCTTACAAGGGCACTAATCCCATTCAAGAGCGTTCCATCCTCATGACATCATCACCTTCTAAAGGCCACACCATCATCTTGAGGGTTAGGATTTCAGTATGAATTTGGGAGGGGGACACAGACATTCAGACCATAGTAGCATTCTTCTAAGTTATCAAAATACCATTATCACACTCAAAAAACTGAACATCGCTACAACATTATTTAAAACACAGTCCATGTTTATTGTTTCCCAGTCACTACAATGATGAATTATTATAGCAATTTCTTTTTTCATTCTAATCCAAGATCCACTTGAGAATCATGCAATGTATTTACTTTTTTTTATATCCTTAACTTTATGTGTTGACTTGACTGGGCTAAGGGATGCCCAGACAGCTGGTAAAAGGTTTTACCTGGATGGATCTGTAAAAGTGTTTCCAGAAGAGAGAAGCATTTGAATCAGTAGACTGTATGAAGAAGACTGCCCTCATTCATGTGGATCTGATCCAACAGGGGGCCTGAACAAAAAGCTCAAGACAGAGCAAATTCTCTCTTTTCTTGGACTGGGACATCCACCTTCTCCTACTCTCATATACTGATGCTCCTGGTTCTTGAGCCTTTGGATTCAGCCTTTGGATTCAGAGGGGAATTACTCCCCTCTCACCTCCTGTCCTTCTCTTTGGACTCAGGCCAGGGCTTTCACCCTCAGGTTCAATGGTTCTTAGGCCTTTGGATTTGGAGGAAATTATACCACCTGCTATCCTTATTCTCTAGCTTGCAAACAGCAGGTGCTGGGACTTCCTGTCCTCCATAATCACATGAGCCAATCTCCATAATAAATTTTGTCTATATCCTTGTATGTATATACCTATCTCCTACTGTCACTGTTTCTCTAAAGAGCCCATGGCTCTCCAATATTCATGTTCTGCTCCATCTTTTGAAAAACGAATGCCCTAAATAAACTTTATTAATATTATAATAAGAGGCTTTCAAATTTTCAAAAAGTTGGAGAGGGATCACAATAACGGGAGGCCGAGGGGTATGGACAATGAACAAGAGGAGTAAAAAGATACACTTTCTGAGAAAATTTAAAAATATTGTTAATCCAGTGAAGCAGATTTATATGGCGAAGCTGAGGCATGCAGCACGTAGTTCCAGAAAAAGAGCCTTTCTGTGCATTTCTTTACAAGGTCCAAAATCTCAGTTTCAGTTTCAGGAAATCCCCAAACAGGAAATAAGATGTTGGAAGCATTGGGCTTTGGGGACAGACTCATGAGAGAGATAAATTTCAACGACCTAAAAATGGCTCTGTGACTTCTTGGCTTCTGAGGACATGAAACTGAGCCAAGGTGAAGCCACCCTTCCTCCCTCTGTCTGCAGCTGGCCCAAGTGCCATGATCTTAACCACCAGTGACCCCAGAACTGGTGTTTCAGCAACACAGCCACATTCCTCACATCCTCACAGGCCTCCGCTGAAGTGGCCCCATGGAAGGTCATTCATGCAGGGCATGGAAAACAAGGAGAAAACAACCCCCAATCTGGTGCGGACAAGAAGGAATCTGTTTGGGCGGTAGCAAGGAGGAGGACAGCTGTAGATGTTCGGGGTTTCAGCAGTGATCTCAGTGCTGGCAGCCTCTGGGATGACCTTGGAACGGACTTTCAGTCTGTGTCAACTTGATCAGACTCTCCAGACAAAACAGGCGAGTTCAGCCAAACCAAAGGGTTCCAACATTTGCCTGTTTGACATCACATAGGTACAGTCTTCATGGACTGGGCTTCAATTTTACTCTCAAAAAAGGTGTATGAAGGGACCCCCTCGGCCCCCACGCCCTCCTTGCCTAACGCTCCACTGACAAATTACAGGAGACATTTGACAATGCCGCCGCCTACATCAAGCTGTTGTGCTATTTTCACATGTGAACTGGGATGTGGTGGAGTTGGGTTTAGATGAATTTGGAGAGTGACTGGACAGTGACAGTAGGGACTGGGAAAGCTAAACGTGTCCACCAGGGCTTCCGAATCTTTTGGAATGTTATTCTCTTCATGTGTGCTTACTGCGTCCCAATTAAACAGAAGGCTGGGTCTCAGGCTGTGCACAGCTTCTTTCATTGTTGACACATGTCCTGTCTTTCCGCAGGGCGCTGCCCACAGGGATAATTGATTAATCTGAGGTAGTCAGTAATTGTTTGATGTCTGCTATAGAGGAGGGCCGTGTGGTCCCAGGGCAGTCTAATTTGATAACAGCCAGGGGTGGAGTGGCAGTATCTCCACCCTCTCATCTCCTGCCGACTCCCAACATTCCAAGTGAGCTTGGCAATCATCTAACTCAGAAAGAAGCGACACGTGGCTTTTCCCGGGGGGGGGGGGATTTCACTGCCCATTCGTGTCCCTTTATTTACTGCATCTCAGAGAAACTGCGACAACTGTATGTATCTCTGTGTCCTATCCCCTGGATGTTGCTGGGTCCATCTGTTAGATATTCACTGATGAAGTCAACTTTTAGTCTCTTTCTCTCATAATAAGTGGAAATACACTTATGTGAGTTCCTTTTCTTTTTTCAGAAAATAAAATAAAAATTGCAGTGCGATCCTTGGCTTGATCAGCTGTTAAATACTTTCTGCACACTTTCTCTTTCTTGATTTTCACTGGCACGGGAACACGCTCCTTTCTTTGACTCGTCGGAAAGTATCTGTGCAAAGTGCAGAGATGTGTCAGCGATCTGGGAAAATAAAGCCCTGCTTTATAGGGGTTCGTGTGACAAAAAAGCGGCCCCTTCTTTCTCAGGCTTCGTAGGGCACAGCTTGTTTCTTTCTGACTCCAGAATCTCAGGCCCAAGTAGCTGGAGCAAGCAGCTCCCTTCAGAAGGTGGTTTTGCTTCCTAAGGCCCTTTGTAAGCTTGTAGAGTCACAGGGCTGTCTGACAAACACTACACAGAACAGTAATAAGACCTATGGCTCAGTCTCGATGGGACACAAATGGAGCTCCCCTTTGTGGTATAAGATGTCATGTACAATTGAGTCCCACTGACAAAACAGTTCAAGACCAAACCATCCCAGGCCTGGGAGTCCTGGCTTACATCTACTTTTACTTTTGTTACCAACCTTTACGACCTTGAGCAAAGCATTTTGCCTCAGTGTCAGCCCCAGTCCCTTCATACAAAGTGGAATGAAAAGACACATCAGCCTCCAGAGACCATTGAAACGACATGATTCCATCGTGGCTCAACACCGGCTAGTGGTCTTGCTTGTCCCCCCACTCCCCAGCTGTCATGCACAATTCCAGCCTCTCCTCTCCACACTGGAGTGCGCTGGTGAGAACATAGCTCACTGCAGCCGTGAGCTCCGGGGCTCCAGTGAGCCTCTTGAGTAGCCGGGATGACAGGAACGCACCAACATGCCTGGCTAACTTCTTGACTTTTTTTGTAGAGACAGTGCCTTGCTACTCAAACTCTGCTCTCAGACTCTCCTCTGCATCCCAAAGTGCTGAGATCACGGCTGTGAGCCTCCACCTGGCCCCTATTCTCTTCTATGTCACTCCGTGACCTTTCTCATCTATCTTGTCCATTTCACATTTTCAGCTATCATTAATGTACTTGTGACTTAAAAAAATTTTTTTTTGTGTTTTTTTGTTTTGGTTTGGATCTTCTGAGACACACTGTCACTCTGTCTCTTGACCTAGAGCACAGTGGCATCATCATAGCTCACTGCAACCTCAAATTCCTGGGCTCAAGAGATCCTCCTGCCTCAGCCTCCCGAGTAGTTGGGACTATAGTTGTGCACCAGCACACCTGGCTATGTTTTTTCTATTTTTGTAGAAATGGGGTCTTGCTCTTGCTTAGGCTGGTCTTGAACTCCTGGCCTCAAGCAATCTTCCTGCCTCAGACTCCCAATGTGCTAGGATTACATGAGCCATCTGGTCAGCCTTAAAACATTTAAAAAACAAACTTTACCGCATTATAAATACATAAAATACAATGCACCCATTTCAGATTCAGTGAATTCTTTCAAATGTATATAGATGTGTATCGATCTACCACCATGATCAAGATTTAAAACATTTATTCACCCCAATAAGTCCCTTGGTTTCCCTTAATAGTCAGTTCTCCCCGTTCTTGACCCGAGGCAGTCTGCTTTCTGACACCAAACATTTTTTCTCCTCTAAGCTATGCTTCTAATCTTGATCCAAATATGTATGCTTGAAGATGCACTGGGAAACTTGATTTAGTGCATACTGGCCCCTTGACCTTAATAAGATGGAAGTCAGAATCTTTCTCCATAAACTTGTCTAATCACCAAAATTGCACATCTGAGAACCACCCCGTAGTTCCTCCTTGCTTCCTCTTCCTGTGTTAATCCCTCCCACTCAGTAATCACTTCCTTACTGTACTCACATCTGTCCTTTCCTGCTGCTGCATCTGAGTTCAGGCTCTCACCAAGAGCACAGTCTAGTCCTGCCAAGTTCAGGAGCTGGTTGTAGTTTTCACTTCTACTTGTCCTTGTTGTTTTGGGGTGTCAGGCACCTCTGCCTGGGGTGGGGAAAGGATATGAGAAGACAGGGCCTTGGAAGAGGATGTGGCCATATGGTCATTTGTGACAGGGCTCAACAAACCCCTGGGCCCAGATGGACCTCACATTTACAGAGTGGTCCACAGGCAGCGTGCGGGGAGCAGTCAAGAAAAGTTCCTTGTTAAAAACCAAGGGGAAGAGCAGCTGGCTTGGCCACTTGCCCAGGAAAAGGGCCACATTCATGAAAGGTGACGAAGGGCCCAGCTCCTACAGCTCTCTGGCACTCGAGGCCAGCAGAGCACACGTACTCTCGACACTAAACTGTTTGTCTCCACGAGGGGCCCTGGATGCACGCTGCGTGCATTTGAATCCACAGGTCTCTCCCAAGACCGTGGCCACCTCCTTCCGGCTCTCAGATGACCTGTGTATAGCCTTTTGCCAACACTTTTATGTGGTGTAGACTTTATATTCCGCTCACGTTAGGGCCTTTCTCTTGTAAATCAAACGCTCCCTAGTGTAATGTCCTTTAGGAGACACTCAGCGCATTTCGGATGAAGACTTTCTGATGGGATTTCCAGGCCCATTTCTGACTTCTCCCCATTGCCATGCGCGCGTGCCCTGGCTGTACCAGACTGACTGCTTGTTGCCTTAACACACCACGCTTTCTTTATACCTCTACACCTTGGTAAACCCTGTTTTATTTCCTCTGCTTGGCATGTCAGCTTGATAATTCCTATTTATCCGTAAAAACTCACCTCGAATTATTTGTTCAGTGAAGTCTGCTCCAATCTTCTCAAAGGCTATTATTATACTTCTTTTCTTCCATCACACAGTGGTCACCAGATTGTCACTCCAAGGTGGACAAGGAGGAAGTCGTACAACTCATGCCCTACCTGGTCTTAAGATTAGCTGGCTGAGCTTGTGTGCTCATACTTAACTGGTGCCCATCCACACACCCACAAGGAGAGGGAAAAATGCCCGTAACACTCTTTCACTTTTAGCTGAAATTCTGTATTCTGGCTCTTTGAGAGTTCTACCGTATTTTATTAGCTTCTCTTTCTCTAGTTTCTTTCACTGGTTCTGAGACAGTATGTCCCTGGTCCCCAGTGTTCTGGACTATGTGGCATTCTATCTGCAACACTACAGGTATGTTCTGTAGATGGTCTTGTTAAAATATCACCATCTCCTGTTATCTTCTTGTATGTGCCTGGTATCAGAAGCAAAAAGGAGAGATGGGAAAAATCAAACCTGTAAAATCTATAAAAGGACTTACTGCATTGTAACTTTTAAAAACTGCTTATATTAAAATAATATAAAACATTGTAATTTTTAGAATCTATTTCTCTCCTGCAGACTGAGCTCCCTAAAGGCCAAATGATGTCTTTTTTTTTACACATCCCTACTATCTAGCACTGTGCCTGGCAGAATTAATCGATGAATGAATTTATGAATTTGAATTCTGCCTGCACTTCTATTACCAAAGTTAATGGTTTATGCTAAGTAGCCTGTTCTGCTTTAATTAAAAATCTTCTCACGAGTGAATAAAAATGTGCTCAAATATCTATTATACAAAGATGTCTGAATTTAAAACATTTTCCCCTTTGAAATTAGCAACAAGCATAAGCAATATTTTCACATGCCAATGTGCCTCTTACATTGTATTTTAAAACAGACATTAAACCCAAGCATGGTTAATTAATTCAGAGAATTTGCCAGATCTTATTGCTGGTGGTGGACATGTAGACATGACCTGTAGGTACAAGCACTATTTACAGAATATACTGTGCATTAATAGGGAAGAAAAAAAATTATCAGATAGATACAACTACGCAATGTATGTTTTGTTTTCATGAGTACATTTGAAAAAGGAAGCTAAGTGTCAGTTTGGAGTGTTGAGTGCACAGATCAAGGTGGAGCTGGTTGTTTTGCTTGGAGGTTGGAAGAGCCTGGAGAGGTCCTCTTGTTCCTGTGCAGATGGTGACAGGCTCAGAGGAAGGACCTTCTGGACCTCAGTCGTACCTTGATAAGTGTTCTGAAGAGTAAGTGTCAGAGAGTAGGGTAAAGCATTTAAAAAATCCATTGGAGATGCATACGCCTTACAAATGCCAGTAGTGTATTATGATTTTTGGTTTTATGGAGAAATTATACTTCCTTCAGGAGCTCAAATTTCTTAGAGAAATTTTCTCTGATCAAACTACCTCATGATGATGCTTGGCTTGCTTTGAATAACTATTCTATAATATCCATGTGGGCTGCCTCTATTTTCTATAATTAATTTATATATGTTCATAAGATTCCTTAGAATAATCCCAAATGATATTTCACCCACTACATTATTTTTACCTAGGGATTCACTCATGTCTGTCTTTGTACTCTTTATGGCTTGATCTGTGTTCCAAACCTTCTTACATATGGCTATGATATGATTTGAGTCTCCATATAACACTGGAAGGTGGAAAAATTATTATTCTGGTCTTTACAGATGGGAAACAGATGCAGGGTATTAAGTAATGTCCAAATTCACACAGCAAATAAGTGGCAGAGTCCAGATTTAGAGCAGAGTTCGTGGTATTCTGCAATATGCTCGTCAAAGAAACAGAATCATTCCAAAGTATATATTTAGTGGTCCTTTAGCAAACAAGACAAAAGGGGAAGCAGCAATGTTTAGTTACAGACTTGGTATATTTTTCACATTGGTAATTTATGAGATGTGTAATCCAAACCTTCACTCTTTAAAAACATTTAGATTAACAGGAGGGTATAAATGTTTCGGTTTCATTGTTTTCATTTCTAAGGTAAATCAACTCAAGTTGCCGTGGAGTCCTTCACCCAGGGGGCGTGCTGAACACCCTCACATGGTGCAGATCAGATGAGACCCCACCCACGGGGGGGGGCGTGCTGAGCACCCTCACGTGGTGCTGATCAGATGAGACCCCCTCCCACTGGGGGGCGTGCTGAACACCCTCACGTGGTGCAGGTCAGATGAGACCCCAACCACGAGGGGGTGGTGGTGTGCTGAGCACCCTCACATGGTGATGATCAGATGAGACCCTGCCCACCAGGGGGCCGTGCTGAGCACCCTCACATGGTGCTGATCAGATGAGACCTGGCCCATCGGGGGGCATGCCGAGCACCCTCACATGGTACACATTAGCTGAAATCTCCTAATCGCCCTCCCTCCCCCTCTCCCTCTGCTCTCCTCCCGCTCTCCCCCACCCCTGCTCTCTTCTATGTGGGTGTGTAGTGGTTTATATATTGGTTTCATACTAGTATTGAGTACACTGGGTACTTTTCTCCCCATTCTTGAGTTACTTTACCAAGAATGTGTTTCAACTCCATCCAGGTAAACACAAAAGCTGTACAGTTTCATTCTTATGGCGGTTAATCCATTCATAGGGTGATGGGCACTCCGGTTGCTTTCCATGTCTTGACAGTTTTGAATTGAGCTTCAATAAACTTTCTGGTGCAAATGTCCTGATGGTGAGGTGGTTTTTGTTCAGATCAAATAGAAGGTTGACTTTCAGTTTTTTGAGAGTCCCCATCCTTCTTTCTGTAGAGGTGGTGTTAGTTTGCAATCCCAGCAGTCACAGCAGTGCAAGAGTTCCCTTCTGTCCACATCCTCTCCGCAAAGCTCCACTTTTAACTGATGCTTAATAGAGATGAATTCGTTGGCTGACTGTGTGAACCAGCCCTCGGGTAATGATGGGTATCCATTGATCTAGAAATGTATCCAGAAGCAATCAGGGATGTTCTAAGGAAATTTAGCTCACAACTGTGCAATCTGAGTGCCTCTCACAGTATTTTCTTTTTTCCTTTTCCCTGCACTGGTGGGCTATTAATTGAAAAGGTAATAAATTCCAATTTCTGTAACTGACTTACTACTGCTCCCCTGCACACCCCACTGTTCCCCCGGCCATCATGATGGCACCTCCTTGAGGCACCCACAAATCTCATCCCTCGAAAGTGAAGTATAAAACCATATTAAAATATACCACACATGGTGATCACTTGTCAGAAGAAAACCACCCAGGGCCTTGATGTCAGGCCTGTCTTTTAAATGGTGTCAATTCAGTTTATCTCACTCTCAAGCTCTTTGAACTTCAGTGTCTCAATCATTCCATAGTAACATTGCTCTCTGTTTTTAGGGTGATTTAATAAAAAGATGAAGTTACCCAGTATTCTTTCTTAATTGTATCTCTTTAGGAAAAATAGGTTAATATCAGAAGAATCTTCTCGCCGGAATCAACTGCAAACGTGTTTTTAATGCAAACTATTTCAGTTCATAAGAGCAACAGGCCGCCCGTGAAAAACACTCCCTGTTGGCTGTATCGTGACTCTCAATTGCATGAGACAATTTCACATTAAATCTTTATTTTGATTTCTCCTATTATTCAGCTCTATTTATTCCTGGGACTGATATAGGGTGTCTCGGTTGTACATGTCATGAAACCAGGCTATAAACGAAATTATCTTTTGGTCCAAAGTACCTTACCCATGCACAGAGGTAAATCACGCCACTTTTACTGAGGAAGGGATCTGGCGGGCTGTCTTCTGAAGATAACTCTGCTATCTTGGATTGTTTCTCTGTCCTTCTGATATGTGTCTGTCGTCTCCGAGACACCTTAGATTTTAGCTGGAACGTGCGTTCTGTGGCTCTGAAGCAAGCTAATGTACTTTTCTGCATCACAACCTTCATCTGTGTTTTTGTTTTGCTCCTGCAAGTGAAGGGAAAAAATCAGGGCATTAATCTCTCACTCCATTAGAAGGATACATTTCCGTTTTCATCCAATTAGCTGCTGTAATTTGAAGCTTTTGGTGCCTGCCAAGAAGGCAGGAGGCTGGCAGGAGCAGAGGCCACGGAAAGGTTTCAGAGGGTACCGTGCGCTGTTAGCATGAGTTTCACTCAAAAGATCAAGTGTCGGGCCTGCTCACACCAGCCCGATCCTCAAATCCCTGTAAATTCATTAACCATCGATATGCGGGTTCTCAGGGAGGTGACAGTGAGACTTCAGATAGTAAGGTCTCAAGGCCCAGAACCGAAGTAGCCAGTAATGATTGCCGGCTCTCAGCACGGTTTATTCTCAGGGTTAAAGGAGTTCGGTGCTGGCTTCTTTTCTTCTTTTGAAAATATAAGCATATCATGACCTGGTGATTTTTTTAAATAGGAGAAAAAGACGTGCCAAATTTATTTTATGTGCACAGGAAAAGTAACAGGAGTGTGATTTCCCCTGGACATTTCAATTTGACTCCTTGAATTCCTTCTTAGTGATCTCCTTGATACAGGCGGGCCCCAGGTTATGAACTACAGAGGTTCTGTATGTTTGTTCTTAAGTTGAATTTGTATGGAAGTTGAAACAGGTACATTTGCCTGTTAACCATCATAGCTTTCATCCCTAAGTGTGAGTTATATGTTAGTTGGATGTGTGTAATGTGGGGACTTAGAGATGTAGCCTCCGTTTGTAAGTATGGGTTATACATAAGTCAAACGTCTCTAACTCAGGGATGGCTTGCATTAACAAGGCAAAGGAGGCAACAGAGAAAAATGGAAGCTGTTAACTTTGAGAATCTGAAGACTTCTGCACATCCCGAGCGGGATGGACGATGATTTGCACAGGCAACAGGGCAGCAAGAAGGGAGGGCTTGGGGGCGCTCGCACCCCAGTTGTCTCTCTGCTCTACCACTTCCTGCCATATAGACAACTTACGCTCTTCTGAAAAAGAGGCCAGGTAGCCTTAGAAAACGTTAGCTCCACTTTCAGGGTGATGAATGTGAAAGAGTTTCTGCCCTGAATTTTGGAGTTGAAAATTTTCTCTTATAGAATAACCATCTCAGGCATCAAGAGTTTGTGAGAAATAACTGCGCAGGGCCAAAGCTTTCACAGGAAGAGAAGACCCCTTGACTTTCATTGTCTAGTCGATAACCTCTGAATGCAAGGGCAGACTTGGTGATACAGAGAAGTCAGATTTGACTTCTTACCTAGGTGCCTCAGGTGAGCGGAATCATCCAATATTTGCCTTTTGTGTCCAGCTTTTTTCCCTGAGTCTCACATCTTCACAGTTCATCCATGTTGTACTATATGTCAGAATTTCATTTCTTCTGGAGGCTGGGTCTATTCTGTTGGATGTATCTGTCACAGTTTATTCATCCACCTGTAGATAAATACTTGGGTCACTGGCACTTTTGGCTGTAAAGCGATAACATTTGTGTAAAAATGTGTGTTCAACTCCCTGTGTTCATTTCCTTTGCTGCATACTCAGAGGTGGAATTGCTGGGTCATAGGTGATACTTCTATGTTTAATTTTTTGATGAACTTTGGAATGGAAGTTGGAACAAGGACATTCGCCTATTCCCTGTCATCGTCTCTGTTCCTAAGAGTGAGTTTGTAAGGTGGGGACTGTACGCGGTGGCCGCATCATTGTACATTCCCATCAGCAAAAAACGAGAGCCTCAGTTTCTCCACTTTCTCACTAACATTTGTTCTCGGTGTGTGTGTTTTTAATAATAGACATTTTAATGAGTGCTGAGTGGTATCTCACTGTAACTTTGGTTTTCGCATTTCCCTAATAATTAGTGGTGTTGGACATCTTTTCAGGCGCTCTTGGCTGTCTTTATATTCTTGACGAATGTCTGTTCAAGTCCCTGTCCACTTTTCTTTTTTAATTTCAGACTGATATGAGGGTGCAAATGTTTAGGCTACATTGTTTTTGCTTCCAAGGTCAAGTCCAAGTAGTAGTTGAACCCTTGACCCAGGGAGTATGCTATACACCCCAACTTTGTGCACATTAGGTGCGAACTTGCCAATCACCCTCCCTCTTGCCCTTTCCTCCTTCCCTCTTCCCTTGTCCCCCTCACTAGAATATACTTGTATTTTTCTTTTGTGTGGGCATGTAGTTGTTTCTATATTAGTTTCATGTTAGTGTTGAATACATTAGATACTTGCTTTTCCGTTCTTGTGATACTTTACTAAGAAGAATGTATTTCAACTCCATCCAGGTAAACACAAAAGCTGTAAAGTCTCCATCGTTTCTTATGGCTGACTAGTACTCCATGGTATACATATGCCACACTTTGTTAATCCATTCATGAGGTGATGGGCACTTGGGTGGCTTCCATATCTTACAATTGTAAATTGAGCTTCAATGAACATTTTAGTGCAAAAGTCCTTGTGGTAAAATTATATTTTTTTCTGGGTAGATACCAAGTAATGGGATCATGGGATTCTTAAATTGGGTTGTTTGCTTTTTGTTGTTGAGTTGTAGGAGTTCTTTATATATTTGGGATATTATTCCGTATCAGATATACGATTTTTATAGATTTTCTACCTTGCCCTCGGTTGCCTTTTTACTTTGTTGATAGTGCCCTTTGATGCAGTTTAATTTATCTATTTCTTTCTTTTATCACCTGTGCTTTTGGTGTCACATTCAAGAAGTCATTATCAAATTCTATGTAGTGAAGATCTTCCACTATGTTTTCTACTGAGACTTATATAGTTTTAGCCTTATGTTTAGTTGTCTAGACTATTTTTGTATATGGTGTCCATGTCATTTGTTTGCATATAGATTATCTAATTTCCCCAACACCATTTGTTGAAAAGACTGGACTTTCCCCCATTGAATGGTCTTGGAGCCCTTATCAAAAATCATTTGACAGGCTGGGCACCTGTAGCTAAGTGGTTAGGGTGCTGGCCACATGCTCTGGAGCTGGTGGGTTTGAACTCAACCTGGGCCTGCTAAACAAACAAAAAAATAGCCAGGCATTGTGGTGGGTGCCTGTAGTCCCAGTTACTAGGGAGGCTGAGGCAAGAGAATCACTTGAGCCAAAGAGTTTGAGGTTGCTGTGAGCTATGATGCCACAGCACTCTACCAAGGGAGGCAAAATGAGACTCTGTCTCAGTAAATAAATAAATAAAAATTATCTGACAAGGGTTTCTGTCTGGGGTTTCTATTCCATTGGCCTATATGTTTGTCTTTATGCCAGTGCCACACTCTTTTAGTTACTGTTGCTTTGTCATAAATTTTGATGTCAGGAAATGTAAAAATTATATCTTTGCTCTTCTTTTGCAAGATTGTGCTAGCTATTCAAGGTCTTTTGAGATTTCACATAAATTTTAGGTTAGATTTTCTTTTTATTTCTACAAAAAATGTATTGAAATTTTATAAGGATTGGATAAAATCTCTACTCACTTTGGGTAGTATTAAGTCATCCAATCCATGAATATGGGATGTGTTTCCATTTGTTTATATCTTCTTTAATTTCTTTTAGCTATATTTTGTGATTTTTATTGTGTAAGTTTTTCACCCTTTTGCTTATGTATTCCTAAATATTATATTCCTTTATGCTATTGTAAGTAATTTTCTTTCTGTATTGCCCATTGTTAGTGTATAGAAATGCAACTGATGTTTGCATGTTGATTGTGAGTTTGTTGAATTTATTAGTTATAATTGTTTTGTAAATGAAATCTTTAAGAATTTTATGCATAAGATTGTTATTTTAAATGCAGATAATTTTACTTCTTTCTCTCTAAGTAGAAAGCCTTGCATTTCTTTTTCTTGCCTAATGGCTCTAAAAAACAGAGCTTCATTACTATATTGAATAGAAGTGGAGAAAGTGGGCATCCTTGTCGTGTCCCTGATCTTACGGGAAAAACTTGGAATATGGTTGGTTTTTCTGTAAGGACTGTGTGATGTTCAGGTGATTTCCTCCTATTCCTAGTTTGTTAATTGTTTTTAATCATGAAAGGGTGTGGAATATTGCTAAGTGTTCTCTCCTGCACATGTTGAGATAATCATATATTAAATCATTTTATCCGATCATTTTGTTAATGTAGTGTATTACCCTGATTTGATTTTCATATGTTGAATCATCCTTTAATTCCAGGAAGAAATCTCCCACATTTGTGATGCATAATCCTTTTAATGCACCACTGAACTCTGTATACTAGTATTTTTGCATCGATATTCATCAGAGATATTGGCCCATGGTTTTCTTTTCTGTAGTGTCTTTGCCTGGCTTTGGTATCAGGTTAAGTCTGGCCTAATAGAATGAGTTGGAAAGTGCTCTTTCCTCTTCAATATTTTGAAAGTGTTTGAGAAGGGTTGGTGTTAATTTTTGAAAAGTGTTTGGCAGAGTTCACCAGTGAAGTCATTTAGAAGGTCTTTGGGAGATTTTTGATGACTGACGCATATCCTTGCTATGGGCTGAATTGTCCTCCTCCCACCCCCATTCATATTTGGAAGCCCTAACCCCCACCACCCCCAGAATGTGACTCTATTTGGAGACAGGGATTTTAAACCAGTTATTAATTAAAATGAGACTTAGGGGGTTGACCTAGTTGATTACAATTAGTATATTTGAAAGAAGAGATTAAGACATAAGAAAAGGCATGAGATATTAATATGTGAGTGCACGTATTAATAAGAAAACCCAGTGAAGTCACATGGGGAATTAAGAGAGAGAGGCAAAGGAGAGAGACCTTAGGAGTCGCCATATCTGCCAACACCATGATCTTGGACTTCTATCCTCTAGAATAGTGGGAACATAACTTTCCACCTAAGCAACCTAGTCTGGCATTTTATGGCAGACCTAGTAAACCAACTCGCAGATCTATTCAGATTTTTTATTTCTTCCTGATTTAACATTGCTGAGTTGTATATTTCTAGCAATTCATGATTTAGGTTATCCAATTTGTTGGCATGCAATTGTTCATAGTGCTCTTTTATACTCCTTTTCATTTCTGTAAAATTATCGTAGTAAAAAGTCTCCTTTTTCATTTCTCATTTTTGGTCCTGGGGTTGTTGACTAGAGTGGCGGGGTTATTATCTAACGGGTTTCTATCTTGCTAGGCTGTTTCTTTCTTGGCTGTTTGGTCTTTGCAGGCTGCCTGCTTCTTGAGCTCTAAGTCTGGCACGTATTAGGTTAAAAGCACATCCAGGGAGCTCTCCACTATGTCATTTTATGAATCGTGTGTTCCTGAGTCAGTCTGCCTTCTCTCCATCTTCACAGTCTTCTCACGTTTATTTTATATACAGTACAAAGGGTAAAAAGTTGTACTTTTCAGAAGAAATATGGAAAAAATACTTCTCCATGTTCCTGGATACAAAAGTCTCAGTCTATTTTCATAGTTATTTGTGAAATGTGAGAACTGGATTAGATGATTTCTAAAAAGCCCTTCCTGGTCTGTTGACCTATAGATTTTCTGGTTTTAAAACAACTAAATCCTAATTAAACAAACACAGCCACTCTTCCCTTTAGATGGGGAGTAAATAGATTAAGACTTGTCACTAAAACCAACCAAGGGCACAGGCTTCACCGTCCTATCTTGCTTTGGAAGAGATCTAGGTCAGCTCTGGGGTGCAGATGTTAATGTCTCCCTTTTTCTCTCACTTCCATGCTGGTGAACAAGCTCCAAGGATGGGACATCTTTCCTGACCCTTTCTCACATTCTGGTTACTCTCTTGTCAAATGGGAGCCTGATCAGAGGCATGGGCAGTTCTGAAGAGAGTATCTGAGGCCAGGAGTCTGTTCCACCTTCCTGCCTCTCCCCTTCTGGCAATCTTGTCATTCTCCTGTCCCCTCTCCCCCCATACCTTGTCCCCTCGGTGTCCCTGCTAACCTCTACTCTTTGGTAGGACAGCCCATTTTCAGTACTTTCTTTGCACTGTTCTCCACATCAGAAATAGTCCTCTGTTGTCCACTGACGATTTCTGCCACATTTTGTTGACTTTTTTTTTTTTAAGGACTAAACCCCTGGTCCTCAACTTACAATAAATTACTATAAATTTACAATCAAAAAATTATATTAAAATAAAGGTTAAAAATACTAAAATTAATCACTTACTTAATATAATTTCCTATTGCCTTTACTGTGAGGTTATTTCTGTCTACTGTATAGGTATGCGGAGAATACCATAGAAAGGTGCTGGTAGATTCCACTTAAAATCGTGTCCTGCCTGTAGCTGATACATTATGAAGAGCTAGTCTTTTGGTATTCAGAACTATAGTTGACCCTTGAATGACATGGGTTTGAACTGGGGAGGTCTACTTATATGAGGAGTTTTTGTCAATAAAAGTTGATAGCAAGAAAAAAAAGTTAATAGCAAGTGTGCCCACTCTGCTCCCGTCTCACCCCTCCACCTGCTCCGTCTCTCCTACCCTGAGACAGCATGCCCAACCCCTTCTCTTCCTCCTCCTCCTCAGCCTACTTGACTGAAGATGAGGATGATGAGGGTGATGACCTTTGTGATGACCCAGTGCCACTTAATGAGTGGTAATACACAGTAGACCCTCCATAGCTGACTACCTCCCTACACCGACCACCTCCTTAAGTCGGCCTAATTTTCACAGACTGGATGTGCACCACTTCTACATATCAGCACAGTAGGCTTGGCTGACCTTATGTTGATCACTTCCATGTGTTGACCAGTTTGTTCAGTCCCTTGGGTGGTCAACTTATAGAGGTTCTACTGTATTTTCTCTTCCTTATGATTCTTTCTTTCTTTCTTTTTTTTGAGACAGAGTCTCATTTTGTTGCCCTGTGTAGAGTGCTGTGGAGTATAACTCAAACTCTTGGGTTCAAGTGATCCCCTTGTCTCAGCCTCCCGAGTAGCTGGGACCACAGGCACCTACCACAATGTCTGGCTTATTTTTAGAGACAGAGTCTATTGCTCAGGCTGGTCTCAAACTCCTGAGCTCAAGCAATCCACCTGCCTTGGCCTCCCAGAATGCTAGGATTACAGGTGTGAGCCACTGTGCCCAGCCCCACCCCTTGTGATTTTTTTAATAACATTTTCTTTTCTCTAGCTTACTTTGTTGTAAGAATATAGCACATAATATATATAATATATGCAATATCCATTAATTGTCTGGGTTATGGGTGAGGCTTCTGGTCAACAACAGGTTATTAGTAGTCAAGGTTTTGAGTAGTCGACAGTTCGGAGCAGATTTTCAATTGTGCTGAGGGTAGGTGTCCATGACCCTATGTTGTGCAAGGGTAAACTGTGTTATCCTGTTCTGCAGAGAAGTTACACTCATGTTCCTGGCAAATGAGTCAGGTTCTAACATGCCTTAGCAGTTTCACTGTTGTCTTATTTACAAATGTAAATAAAAATACCAACCAACATTCATGTCAGAACTCTATTCACATCATCAAAGACCTGTGTGGCTTCTTTGACAAACCGCAGAGCCATCAGGCATTTATTCATAGTTGGCTGTTGTCAAAACGTGATTCAATTGCAATTATAGGTGAGCAAGCAATCCACTAAGTTTGGTAACAGTAAGCTATGGCATTTTATGGCAATTTCTATACAGAATTTACAACAAAATGTGATGCACATTTTATTATTTGTGAGCCCTGTGCTATAATCCTTTATATCAGTAAAACGTATAAGACACACACACACACACTCAGGTGTTTTATTTCCCGGACAGCTGGTTGTTAAACATATATCAGCATACCGCTGCTCAAACCTAATGTGTATCAAGGCATTTAAGAAGGTTCCTGTTATGACTAAAGGATGCACTTCAAGCAAGGGAGTTGTAAAGGTGGAAAATTTGCTCACTTTGCTATACTTAAAATGTAATCCAGCAATCCACCAGCAGGTGTCACTGTGGGGCAGGGTCACAGTCCAAGCCTGCAGACGTGCGCTTCCGGGAGGAGCCGCGTTGCTGGGGTTGAATTGCTTCCAATTCACTTACACAATGAACAGCTCCCGAAGTCACTTTCTGGAAAGACATGTCACATCCAGGTTCTCTGAAAACAAAGCAAAGTAACAGAGGCTGCTTCTGTTTGTCTGCTTTGTATTTTTAGCTCTGCTGTTGTATCTTCAGAAAGCCAAGAACACCTGTCTAGCTCTAGACCTGTGCAGGCTTTGCTGTTCAGAGTGTGGTTCATAGACCAGTATCACAAGCACTACCTGGGGGCAGGTTAGAAATGCAAGATCAGGCGCTGTCCCAGCCGGCGTGCTGAATAAGAATTTGCATGTAAGTAAGGTCACCAGGGGATTGTTACCTCCACTGCAGAAAGTGTGAGAATTACAGTGCAGGTGACCCAATGGTGGCAGTGAGTGTGATGCTAAGAATAAGATGGAAGAGTAACTTTTAGCCTCATTGGCCAAGAAAATAAAGTCGGGGGTGGGGGGAAGAAGGGACACTTTGCAAGAGAGAGGTCTGATAATTTCCTCAGCACAAGTTGGATTGCCTATCCTTTTTCTTTGTTCTTAAAAAACAAAGTTATAGGAGAGAAGAACCTTTCTAGATCTCTTCCTCCATGGCCAGGCCTCAGTCAACTTCCTTAGCGCTATCTCTTGCCACTTCCCTTCCAACTCTGCATTTCAGCTGTACTGAATTGTCTGCTGATGTGACCTTCTTAAAACCCAGTCTGGTTATGTCACTTCATCGCTTAACGGGGCTCCCCCTTGTTCTTAGGTCATGGACCAAAGTCCATACCGTGATTACCCAGGGCTTCTCAGATCCAGCCGGTCTTGCTTTATCTCACTTCTGAGTTCCCCTCTCTATAGACTCAGCCCTTAGGTACCCGGAGCTCTTTGTCTGAAATGCACTCCACTTTCTGGCCCTGGGCCTTTGCCTGGTCCATATTCTCTCCTGGGAAGGCTCTACCCCCTGTTCCAACTCTTCCTTTAAAAGAAGATAGGTTCTTTTAAGGAAACTGGGATCCCCAGAGCTCTTAGACACATTCAAGGCCTTCATTGCAGGGCCCTCCTCTGCTAGCACTTGGGGCTCATCAGGTTTGTGAGTCCTCTCCTCTAGATGGCGCTCCTCCCTGCTGGACTAGTTCTCTGTAAAGCAAGGGAGTGTGTCTGTCTTGTTCATCTGAAGATTCTCGTGCCTTCACTTCCCTGCCTGGCCTGGTGCCCTGCTGCACCCCAGCCCTTGATCTCTTGGCTTCTGCCGTCTCTTGTCACTCTCACTCCCCACACCCCCAGCTTCCACTCTGTCTCCGTTCTCCTCAAACATGCCCAGTGCCTCTTGTCATGGGTCTCTGGACTACCTGGTCCTCCCGCCCGGGCCTCTTGCTCACCTTCTTTAGGTCTTCTGGGCCAACCCTGGGTCACCCCAGAGGCAGACGGAATGGGAGGTTAGGGATGCCCTTGTTTTAAAGGTCTTGTCCTGTCTGTCAGAGGAGCATTTTATTACCCACGGATAAACAGAACATTGCTGATCTGTCTTGTAGGCGTTTTACAAAGACGTGACTCCGGCAAAAGTTCTCTTCTGCCTGGACATCAGGTTGTTAAGGTTGGTTTCTATACCAGCTTGGAAGGTAAGTAGAAGGATGGTGCACAGGCTATAGAAGGCATGGGGGAGAGGGTGCCACAGGGGGAGAGGGTGCCACACCACTGAGGAAGGAGCTGGCTGGAGACCAGGACAAAGGGGAGGGTGGAGTGTAGTGAGAGTTGTTTGTTGTTTTCTGGCCTGTCAATCTCTTATAGTCTAAGAAATGGCTAAGGCCCTTCCTTCCTCATTGCTCACAAGTTTATGAAAATAATATTCTTGGTGTAGGGGCAAAGTAAAATGAAGCCAAACAATCCAAGTTGTGCTTTTTCTTAGCATAAAAAAAGTTTGCTGCTTAGAGAACAAACATGTGTCTACATTTCCCCTCCGTTGAGCTCCCACTTAGAGAGCGCCCATTCTCGGCGATGTCTTGTATTTGGGCCACGCTCCTCTTTTTCATAAGCCAACTAAACTTGTATACATCAAGTTTCCATCGCATGGTAAGTTTTGCCTCAAAAGCTCACAAGTTAAACTGTCTGCTCTTATGGGAAACTTCCATGATGGATTCCCTGTGAAGAATTCCTCACTCTTTCCCTACCTCGGTAGCATATAGTTTTAACATTCAATGTTACACGTAGTTGATTGAATTGAAGAAATAGTTGTTAAGCATCTATGCTGTTCCGGGAAACACGTTTGCAGCTGGAATTGCAAAGGTGGAAAACCTCAGTGCCTTCCCCTAAAGGGTTCACAATCAGGTTGGGAAGTCCTCTCTAGACGGACCTGATAGAAGGAAAACCACAGACTCAGAAATGGGAAATATCTTGGAGTATCCAGGAATCGGCCCCTGGCTTGGTATGACTGGAGCGTGTGTCTTTTAAGGAGGAGAGGGAGAGGCAGCAGGTGGGAGATGCAGGTCAAGGCAGGCACTAATAACCACTGTCACTGGGCAAAGCAGTCACAGTCACACAGGGATGTAAGGGACTGTGTAACACCACACAGCTTGCTAGTGGTACAGCCAGAATTTGATCCAGGTACGTTGCAATGTGAGAATTTGCATTTTATTTTAGGTAAATCATCAGGCCAGAAAGAATTTAATAGACAGCCTCTCTCTGTGAGACGCTTTTCTAGTTAATGTACATGTTTTATTCCCTACTTGTGTGTAATTTCTTTCTTTCTTTCTCTCTCTGTCTTTCTCTCTCTCCTTCCTTCCTTCCTTCCTTCCTTCCTTCCTTCCTTCCTTCCTTCCTTCCTTCCTTCCTTCCTTCCTTTTCTTTCTTTCCTTGAGACAGAGCCTCACTCTGTCACCCTGGGTAGAGTGCTGTGGCATTGAAGCTCACAACAACCTCAAGCAAACTCTCGGGCTCAAGTGATCCTCTTGCCTCAGCTTCCCGAGTAGCTGGGACTACAGATGCCCACAACACCCTGCTAGTTTTTTCTATTTTTAGTAGCAGAGGGGGATGTCTCACTCCTGCTCAGGCTGGTCTTGAACTCCTGAACTCAAGCAATCCACTTGCCTCAGCCTTCCAGAGTGTTAGGAGTACAGGTGTGAGCCACTGCAACCCGCCTAGCTTGTGATTTCTTGGAGGAATAGAAGTCTTTTCTTAACCATGGTTGTCAACCCCATATGTAGGAGAGTGCTCGGTGTAAAGGACACATTTGGGGAATAGTAGTTCCCTTCCCCCCTCCCCCCCCCACCTTGCCTTCTGGAGGCGTTGTCCTGTCTCCTCCCATTGTAAACACCAGTGTCTCTTCCCATCTTTTCTTTTTAGTGTTAAGTACTTGCTGGCTGAGGAGAATTACAAGGCAAAAAGGGTTATTATTCTTTCATTATCCCTGAGGTTAAGCTTTTGCTTAAGTGGATCTTTGGATGGAAAGCAACCGAAATGTTCTTTGAAGAGGAAAGACCCATTTATAAGAAATACCAAACCCCTACTGTTATTATGACGGCAGCCTAGAAACACATTAGACCTCGCAAGAACACCTCATTACGGACGCTCTTAACTCTTGGCTGCCTACTCAAGAGTGAAATGAAACTAAGGGGAGCCGCCTTTCCCTTCTCTGTGGAGTTGCTTGTGGCACTGGGGACTCCAAGTCACATCATGCCACGAATGGAACCAGCCCGGTTTCCCCTTTGTAGCACTGAGACATTGTGTCATAGAAGGAATGGCTGGGGATCCACTGTCATCCTAAGTGTAAAGAGAAGCATTTAGTAAGAGGCAATTCTCAGCCCTCCAGGTCCTACATAAAGATACGTCTCTCCTTTAATAGATTTTTTGAGAATTGGGCTTTGTCTTAGAAAATTCTGCAATTGCTTTGCTTTCTGAAAATGCACATGAAAACCATCAGTTCCCCTTGGACTCTCTAAATGTCCCGCTATATTTCAAGTTTCTCCATAGATAAGTATGACTGATCAATAGCCATATGATTTCCCTATCTGTTCCATCCTGAAATACAGGGGTCACTATGAAAGTTTTGAGACAGACTGTGTGATGGTCTGTCATTTCACTTCCAAGAAGCAGCCGGCGGCATCCTTTCCAATTCACCCGGGCAGGGTTCATCTTGCTGGGCTTATCAGTGTTGCTGGAAGGGCTTCCTATGTCTCCATCCATGCAGATTGTACTTTCCTTGATTTCTTTTTGTATCTCAAACTTTCATAATAGTACACATACTTGTGGATTCCAAAATTTTTTTTCATGGGGCTCCTAGAGATGAAGAAAGAAAAGGATTGATTGGGAAAGACTCCGGAGGCAGAAAAATTTGACATGTTGGACAAACCCAGAGGGCGGCCAGTGGGGGCAGTTCTGGGGTATCCTACAAACAGCCTAATCGCCTTTGGAAAAGCATCTTTATATATCATGTCCAATTGATCCACTAGGCCTTACACAAAATGCCTAAATGTCACATAAAATATCAAAATGATTCTAGGCAACATGTTAACAAATGCATTTTAAAATATAAATTCATAACTGCACAGAGGCCTTTATTGATGGACAGATGTCTGTCCAGCCTCCCTCCCTCAGGGGAACAACCTCTCCCTTTCTCCACATCTCTGAGGCTACCCCTCTGCCATTCTGGGCTCCCCTTCTTCACAGATTTTGGTGTAGGGACATGATATACAATAGCCAGCCTATGTCTCCCTGGCCATGACAATTGGGTCATGGTTGGGCTCAAGGCTTCCCAAAAAATTAAGGGTCCTGGTTTCTATTTCTCTGCCTAGAATGGCTTTGGACTGGGGGTAGATTTTTAGATTAGACCTTTAGCTCTGTGTGAAGGTGAGCAATATGGACAGGTGCCCCTGAGGAGAAGCTGTCAACTCATGAACTGTTCACTCCAAAGACTTTATGCCCACGAGCATGCCCCGTTGTGCGTTTCCAGAGTGCCCCATGGAACCGCCCACACGCGGAAGACTCTGGGCACAGCTGCAAACATTCGTCTTCCGCCCCATTCTGGGAATTCAGAACGAGTAAGTTGCTTTTCTGTGTTTGCAGACAATGCAGAAGAAAAAACCTTCCTGGGTGATATCTCAGGGTCTAACCACTCCATGCTCTAGTAAATGAAGTTAAATGTGGACGCACCTGGGGCCAAGAGGAAATCTTAATTGACCTCGTGTCGCTGGGAGTTCATCAGATAGCTCTGTAGGAGGCACCCCTTCTTGGGACATCTGCCCTGGAATATTCCGTTTTACCAAGAAACATGGAAGCCGTCTCGAATGAATTTATCAGCTTTGGATCCCCTCAAGAGATAAGAGAACAAAACCACTGCTTTTCCCAGAAAAGAATAAAAGACTAAATAAGAAGAGTTATTTATACTACCAGCTGTCACCTTTGGGCAGGCAGTTCAGATCTCCCTATTGAGTGGCCTCTGCTTATTAATAGGAGGAGGGAAGGAAAAAAAATGGAGTTAATGTTGCAGTGAGACCTGACAGAGCCTCTGGTTTCCAGGATCAGCCCCAAATGAATTAAAGCCAAATTATACCAACAAATCTGTCCTGCTGCCCCCCAAACAGGAAGTCTAGGCTGGGCCAACAGGAATCAGTCACGGCACACACTGGCAAACCTACCAGATCAGGGGATGAAAAATGTGCCTCCTGTGCAAAAATTAACTTTTGGAATTTGCGCAGTGTTTTCCATTACCCACTTTCTTCTCTCCAAAGGCCGGTCATCAGCTGTGCTTGGCTCACTTAGGTTTCTGCTGTACCATTAAGCGTATGAATTTCTGGGAGAAATGGAATCTCGACTAGCTGGGTGCCCTTGGATGAGTGACCTCATCTTTCTGGATGTGAGTTTTGTCTTCTGAAAAATGAGGAGGTTGGCATCTCCTGATCCTGGGACCTTCGCTTTCTTGAGGATTGGAGAATCATCCGTCAGGCAGTCATGGCACACTCCCCAAATGTTCAACACTGGGATGAGAAATGGAGATGGAAAATGAATAAGATACAGGGCTTTGAAGAGTTTCCAGGGCCTGCACGGAGACACGTGCTTGGAAGAATAGATTATGAAAACAGAGATAAGGGCAATAGATGTCTATGTACAGAGGGTGCCAAAAAATATAGGCTCATTTTAAGGAACAAAATAAAAATGGTATGAAATTGCCCTAGGCTGTTAGGTGAGCCTCAAATAGATGGTTGTTTTCCTTGAATCCTTATTTAGTTGTATTTTTGGTCTGTTTGCTGTAGTAGTTACCTACCCTGACCTAAGCAAAGAGAACCTGTAAGCACATTATACAGCGTTCCAGAGGGGTGAAACTTACCTGTGCACTTGCGTCTTATGTCAAGTTCATTATTTACCCATTTCCTTCACAAAGCTGCCTGTGCCTACATTAGATTTACAGAGTAAGTTGATACAACGACTTCACTTATTACAGAAATGTTCACAAAATAGACAAAGATCTAAATTCTGGGGTGACTTACTTTTTTTTAAGCATTTATTTTCCCCAATCCCTCCCCAAACTTCTGATTGGGTCTGCTGTAATTTAGCCTTGAACTGGGATTAAGTCTAGAGCGAAACCTCCCAACACGTGCAGCGGGGATAAGCTCATTGCTGACACCACGGCGTCTGACTCACACCTGCTCTGCCCTGGACAGTATCAGGGTCCCCTCTCTTTGTAGGCACAACATGAAGGGGAGGTCAATCGGCACATAATTGTAGGAACTTTGCTGTAGTGAAAGCAGACTGCATCACCCCTTATGAGCGCTGCCTGATATTGACGGAGGCACGATAAGAAAAAAAAAGTTGGGTGCTCGCTGTGTGCTCACAGCGCGGTGCACTGTCGTTACTAGAAAGGATGTGTGAGCACTTTGGTTGAAAAAGAAGCACCTTTCCAACTGCATTTTTTCCCAGAATATTGTAATGGGATTTGCAGACACAAAGCACCCTGTCCAAATAATCAAGACACATAGTTCAGATATTTTCTAGGACCAGCTGCTAAGTCATGATTCAGACACATGCCTTACTGCAAATTCCAAGCTCCAGCCATACACTGCTTTTAACTGTGCGCGTTCCTGTGTGTGTGTGTGTGTGTGTGTGTGTGTGTGTGTGTGCGCCTGTTCCCCTGCAAGCCAGGACAGCCACAGAGATTGGAAAGGGAGATGAAGTGCCCCAAAGGGCCATTAAATAGAACGCACCCACTTGTAAAATTGTCATTCTCATCACTGAGATAAAGGTGGGTGGGTGGTGAAAAGCCTCATCGTCATTTAAAAAAAAAACAAAAACAGAGCCCAAGGCCCCACATATTGGGAAAGCCCATCTTGGAAATGAAACCTAATTCGCAGTGAACTCCAGAGGAAAAGGGGAGGAACAGGATGCACCCCCCTCACAAGTGTCTCAGAGAGACAGCCAGTCTCGGAAATGTCACGTCAACCGAGTTTGGCCTCTAAACCAAATCTACCTTAATGCTATTTGTAGATATAGATTGCTGTCTTTTTCATTACCGTTATCAAATGATGCATTTGCGGCTCAGCTCTGAGCTCCTTGACCCATTAAGTGGATTAGAGTGCTTGTTGCCTCTGTCCTTTTGGCTTTTGCTTTATCCTCGAATATTCTACCCTTTTGTACTCTATATACACACACAATATGCGTGCATTATTATGTATGGCGTGCACACGCACACTCCTGCGGTCTCAACTAGCCTGACAATCCTGGCCATTCTGTTTTCTAAGAGGACTGTGTTCAAATCTCTTATCAGAGTCATCAATCTTTTTCTGGAGCAACAGTAGAGGCTGAAATCCTCTGAGAAATGGCATGTCACAGCTCAGCTCAGGGCTCCATGTAGAGCTCCACGCAGCAAATTGAAGATCATGCTCCCTATTAAGCTCCTGGCTGTGCACCACGGTAGATTCACTTTCAGCAGCAGCTTGGGCCCCTCCCCTTCTCTGCCTTGCACATAATAATCTCTCCTCCTGCCCACATGGAAAAAATCATCTCAGGACAAGTCCTGGTGTTTTTAACATGGAAATAGTTGCTCTTATGTGTTTAGGAGAAAGTCGGGGGGGGGGGAGAACAAAGGGCAGACATGAATTCAGCCCTGACTCTTAAGCCAAAGGATAGATCCATCAAGGTTGGCTGTCGACACAACCGGGGTCCATTTTATCCCACTAAATATGCATGGGGGGTGCTGTCGTGTGCTGGGCATCAGGGATACAGCTGAGCAAGGGGGATGCTCACAGCAGCAACTAGGAAACACAGTTGAATAAGTCATCTTGGTGAAGGGTAGTAGCAATTGTGATACCCTGTGAGCTCATTACCTTTGAGTGTTCCAGAGGAATCAAGGAACTGCCCTGAGGAAGTAATACTTAGACTGAGACTTGGCAGAAGAATGGAAGAATTCTTTTCTCCCCGGCCCTTGGTAGGCAGTAAGGAGTACTCGGGAGCTTGTCTCCAAGATTCCACCAGCCGTTCCTTTGTTCTCCCATGAGCATGGTGAGAAGTGGAATTTATTTCCTTCTCTTGGAATCTGGGTTGGCTTTAGTGACTTGGCATGACAATATGATGCGGCAGAAATGATATTCTGGGACTTTTAAGAGTATCTTTGGGGGAAGCCAGTGAGCAAGTAAGAAGTTCAGCTGTCCTGAGACCACCTGCTGTGAGAAGCTGCAGTCATGTGAAGATATATTAGAGATTTAGCTGCTGTGATGGAGCCCAGAGAGGAGAGAGAGAGAGAGAGAGAGAGAGAGAGAGAGAGAGAGGGGAGGGTGGGAGGGGGACAGGAAGGGAGAAAGGAGGGTGGGAGGGGGAGAGAGAGGGAAACACCTGGGCTCAGATGTGTGTGAAGAAGCCATCTTTGAAGTGATCCACTGACTGCTCCAGCTGAGTCCATATAACAAACCACCTAGTTGTATCTTCTCTGAATTCTTGACTCACAAAATAAACTGTTTCTCATAAGCCACTGCCCTTTGAGTGGCTTGTTATGTAGTTGTATGTAACTAGAAGAGAATTGGCACCACCTGAGAGCTGGCACTGGGGAAACTATGCCCTAAACTCCATCGCCGGACCTAGGCCTGGGTTAGATGATGACATCCTGGACTTTAAGATCTGAGCCTGATGCCATAAAGGGATGTGGCTAGGAAGCTTTAGGAGGAGCCAGTGTATTTTGCACGTGGGAGGCTTATGAATCATTTAATGGTAGCCAGATGGTAGACTGTGATGAGTAGTCTCTAAAGATGGCTTTCCCACGGGACAAGCCTCTCAGCGTTCCCCCCTTCTGGAGCCCTTTCCCCTTGAATCAGGCTGCACTGGGGCCTAATGCAGCCACACACACACCTCAACCCCTCTGCCTCCCCATCCTTTCCTTCTCCTCCTAAGACAAAGGCACAAAGGATCTGGCTAGTGACAAAAGACCCCAGCTTCTCAGGCAAGCTGTAGAATTTGTTCACTCCCTACAGCCCCATATAAAAGGGGTCTCTAACTGCCCCTGGGTGCAGACACCACCTTTGCACTACCCAGGCAGGTCACCCTTTCCTTTCAATAAACTTGGCCTGAACGTCACTGTGGCCTCGTGACATTTGCACCTTTCAGGCTGGTCCTGTCTTACTCTTGGCCAAGAAAATGTATCAGAAGTGATCGTCTCTGAGGCTAGAAGCCTTGTGGATTTGGTCTGAGCCTCTTGGCTCTTGCTACCTCTTGAAATTGAGCTGCCTGAATCCAGCTATTGGAAGCCCTGCCTCATGGAGCCCATGCATAGGCCTCTGGCTCAGAGTCCCACTTGAGCTTCAAGTCTTATTCAGTGTCAACTGGTAGCTATAAGTGAACCATCTAGATTGTTAAGCTTGGTCAAGTGTCAGATAGCTATAGGCCCATCTGCCCTGAGGGATCCTGACTGAGGACCACATACTTTGGATGAACCAGCCGCAGAACCATAAAAGGTGGTATTTACTGTTGATTTTTTTTTTGACTTTTTTTTTTTTAATAGGCAGAGTTTAGCTCTGTTGCCTTGGCTAGAGTGTAGTGACATCATCATACACAGCAACCTCAAACTCGGGCTCAGAGTCCCACTTGAGCTTCAAGCTTCAAGGAGATCCTCTTACTTCAGCCTCCCAAGTAACTGGCACTATAAATGTACACAACCACTTCACCTAGATAAGATTTTTACTTTTTTAAAAAAAATCTCAGTGGCGAAGTTTGCATTTTTTCCTTTGTCACATTCTTTATATTTGCTGGGTTTCCCTCCATTATAAATTCTCTTATGTTTAGAAAATTTTGAAGTGTGAGTAAAATATCTGCCATACTTTTCACACCTGTAGAGCTTTGCTTCAATATGAATCCTCTTACCTTTAGAAAGGTTGGAGCATGACTTCGTAAGATTTCTCTCCATTATAAATTATCACACATTTAGTAATGTTTGAGCGTAACTTAAAGGTGTTCTCACATTCTTTACATTGAAAAGTTTTCACTAATTTAAGGCCCATCTTATGTCTTTTTAGATTTGACAATTTTCTGAAGACTTTGAAACATTTATCACATTGAAAGATTTTGCTATGGGTAGCTGGTGAACGCTGGTCAAGACCATTATAACATCCTTTCTGCTGCTTACACGGAAACACAGTTTCTCAGTCTTTTGTGAAGTTTAAATTCTCAAGGCCATGGCTTCCAAATCTTCTCAGTACTATGTCTGGGAAGAAAACATCTATCCCCTCCTCTTGCAAATGGTCTTGGGCGGAATGAGAAGCTATAGCTGGGTGCTTGACTACTATCTTGTGTGTATTCGCATTCCAGGTTTCTTTGCCTTGCTCCAGGCAGGTGATGAGGTCTGGCTTAGAGACAGCAAGACCTAGGAAGACCAGGTTTCTGTAGTTCTCTAACATGACATCCCCATACAAATTCTGCTGAGCAGGGTTCAGGCAGGCCCACTCAACCATAGGGCATTCTATAAACACATCCTTGAATGTCAACAGTCCCCCGGTATCCATTGTCCTAGTTATTCTGTGTGCCTTGTCATGTTTAAATACTGAAGTTCCAGCTCAGCACTCGTAGCACAGTGGTTATGGCTCTGGCCACGTAAAACAAGTGTGGCAGGTTCAAATCTGGCCTGGGTCAGTTAAACAACAATGACAACATTTTATTGCTTCCGGGGTGTCCCAGTGTTCTTCCTGGGCAGGTCACAGGGTAACAGAGGATATGGCTGAGACACCTGGGTCCTCCTGGAGGTACAACCATAAAGAGGAAGTTTGCATTTTTTTGTAGAGACAGGGTCTCACTCCTGCTAAAGCTGGTCTTGAACACCTGGCCTCAAGTAATCCTCCCTCATTGGCCTCCAAGATAATTGTTGATTTAAACTAGTTAAGTTTGGAGGGAGTCTATTGTGCCTAAATACAGGAAAAACCATTGCAATTAGTGTTTGATTTGGAAGAATTCATCATACAACCTAATGTACCAGAAGAATTTAGACTTGGGTCAGCGCTCCCAAATGTGAGGAAAATGTCACATTCTGAGTACTGAGGAAAATAGACTCTTTTAGGCTAGTTGGAAATCATTTGAAAATTATCATATCACCGACATGATTTTAGTTGGTTCTACTTCAATGTTGGGCTATACACTTTCCCCCTTCATTCATTCTGAGATGTGAAGAACAAAAATGTCTATCAGCTGCCTCTCTTTCATATGTGTCACAACCAATGCCTCAGTCAGTCTGTCAGCAGTAAGAGTTTAATGATCTCATAAGTGTGGCACAGATATGGTGTAATCCCTGTTACTTGGTACTCTAAGCATTTCCTAATGATGTCTTTTTAGGTAGTAGATAGGAAAATACAAAGCTCTGAGGAGCAGATGGCACAGCCCATCCCAGGGTCCAGCACATAGGAGACTCTCAGTTCTGTGGGTCATGTGGTCAGTGACCATGTGCTGGACACTAACTCAAGTCCAGGTGTAGCTGTGCCTTCTGTAACTCTTAAAGACTGTATGTGTTTCAGGAGTGGGCTGTAAGTTGGGAAGCTCTTTAATCAATGTTGAGAGGAGGAAGGCCAAAACCAATGTTTGAAATACAGACACACACATACAAATACTCACCCCATTTTCCCTTCCTGTTTGTGCAAGGGACTCTGTCAGACATTGTAGGTTTTATATAAATGTTTATTCCTGGCCTGAGTCCGTAAGCATGCCCAAGAGCAAAAATTACCCAACCCTTCCTTTTAAAATGTTTGAGTGAAACAGTGTCTTGTGGAGTAGTTTAAATCTTAGGAGGAAAGGTCCTCAATAAATACAAAGCAGCATGCAATAAAATCAGTGTAAGCACTTCCCTGTCCTATGACCAGCTTACATGTGAACTCAGACACAGAGACACAGGGGTTGGTCCACGGACAACAGGGTGTAGATGCCTAAAGCATCGAAAGACCCAGTTCATGAATCTGTCTGAGACTTTGCCTGCAATTCCACCATGAATGGGAATTGACATATTATTCAAGAGACATTTGCTTGAAAATATATTGTGCAAAAGGGATGACTGAACCATAGGGAAACCAAAAGAGAACAAGTCTATGAATATATAGGCAGCAGTTGAGGTGAGGGTGGAGAATGGGGAGTGAGACTAGAGACGCTGGGAGCCTCCACATATAGGTGGAGGACATGGAACCACTGCCTGTGGGCTGTGTGCGGATTATGTGAAGACTCTTTTGCTTATCTGTGGTGGTGGATATCATAAGAATTATTTGCAGACCTTTGTTTTGTTTTCTTTTCTGCTCATCACTTTTTGTTGGTGTTTGTGTGTTTAATGTGTAGCCCAAGACAACTCTTCTACTTTCGATGTGTCACAGAAAAGCCAAAAGGCTGGACGCTCCTGGCACATTGCTCAAAAATGGAGAATCAGGTAGCATATTAGAGACAAGACAGAAACATAGGACAGTGGGAAGGGAATGGTGGAAAATTCAGGAAGAGTGAACGGGGGCTCACCGCCCTACTTTAATCTGTGTCACTTCTCACATTCACAAACATGCCTCACTTTTGCTTTTGAAAAACAGTTTTCAAGATCCACTAGAGACCTCTCTGATATTATTTTCACTTACTGACCATAAATGAAACTTCAGGGAGGAGATGTTACGGCTTAGTAGCCATTCTCTCTGCACTTGCCAAGGTGACATAGAGAGGGTGGAAAATGGCCTTGCGTGGGGAGTCCTAGGACCCTCTTCTGACCTGGACTCCCACCTGTACCACAGGGGTAGGAAGGCAACTTCTCAAGCCCATGTCCCTTATGATGACCCAAATCCTGGAATGAAAAGTAGGTTGGTGACAGGAGACACGGGGTGAACAAGGCAGCCCTCTGGGTGTCACTTCCCAGTTAGCACTGGCTAAGCTTCCAGGTATAGCCAGGTACTCTTAACATTTGGCAGCAAAGGTAATCCACTTCCCCACAACTGGACAGTATAGGGAAATGCCGAGATGGCAAAAATCCCAAGCACCTCATTTCTAACTATAACATAAACATGAAGGAAACATCTATGACTTAAAAGGAAATAAATAGGAGATGTCCCTGGATTTCAATGATCCATCAAGAAGGTGGTATCAAAGGGAGGAAGAAAGCATATTTGCTAGAATAGTTGTTTCACTGACAGGCTTTTAACTCGTATTAATAAGAGAAAAGAGTCCTATTGTTTAGGATCCTATTATATGAATGGTGTTTGGGAGTCTCGGGAGGCTCAGGGAATCTCAGTCAGGATTACAGATGGACTCCGGGGAGAGCTATCTTCATCTTTCCTCTGTTCCAGTCAGTTTCTCTCTCACTTTTCTCTTCAGATTGTCAGTCTCCACATCTCTTAAAGACAAGGCATGCGACACAGTTGTGCGGTGAGCTTGCAAGCATGTGTTTCAAGCATTGGAATGATACTGACTTTAAACTCTTACCTTAAGCCCAAAAATTGTAGGAAGGGATTCTGATTGGAGCAATCAACTGTGACCTGGGGCTAGAGTCACAGAGAGTAGAATGGCTGCTCCTGGGGGTAACTATAGCAACAGTCACCACGGGGGTGTGAGGTAGGCATAACATGACCGCTGTGAGACCATCTCTCCAAGACCTGAGTGCCCCTCAAGTCCTGTTTAAGTGTCCCGATACTTAAAGCTTGTCAACAGAGATGTTTGTTTAAATTACAACCAAGACTTAACCTAAATTCTCACTGATGACACTGAAGTGCGTTTCCACCAGACTTTCTCTCTTGCCTGCTTGTCCTTCACAGCTACACTGCTTTCTGGCTCCCACCTTCAGAGCACCTCCTCACGACAGTCCCTGTCCTCTGGACATCTCACTCAGCATTCCCCGGACTGAGGGAGGAGTGTCGTGGGAATGTCACAAACAATGACTTCTGCTATTAGCAGGTGCTGCAGATTCCCTCGGATGCTTAATCACCCATGGAAACCATTTGTTTGAGCAATTAAGAATTTGAGTATAAGGCATTGTTAGAGATTAATGATCAGGTAGTAAAAACTGCTTATAGCCTTGTCTGGGGCTGTTTGTCAGCAGGAAATGACCTACTTCAAGGTGACTGATGATATGTACTTGGGAAATTAGATGAATGAGGGTACAAATTTATTTCGAGTGGTTCAGGGATGGTATAGTGAAAACATTTCTTGGGCCAGACTTGGTTCTGGGTTAGCTGTTTCAAGCACGTTGCCCTTTATACATGGACATGCTCTCTATACATGTTCTTTAAGCATACAGTAAAGGGCTGGAATCATGAAACAAGAAAGAAGTTTTGGTTATACTGATGCATTATTGCTCAAATACCTAAGATTCAGTAGAAATAGGAGGTAGTGTGATACAGTAGATGGAATGATAGAACCAAAGTTGGGGCCTGAACGTCATTCCTTACTTTGTACTCATGGACAAGTCACCTCAATTGTAAGTTTATTCACGTACACAATGAAACATGAGGAAGAAGTGATCTTGAAGGTACTTCCAGCTCCACTTCATAAGTGGAGCTCCAACCTATTATCATTGAGTCATCTGGAGGAGGAAATTGGATGCAGTCAGAGATATGATGCTGTACTTGCATAGTGCTATTTTTCTTTTTTCTTTGAGATGGAGCCTCAAGCTATCCCCCTGGGTAGAGTGCCATGGCATCACGCTCACAGCAACCTCCAACTCCTGGGCTCAAGCGAGTCTCCTGCCTCAGCCTCCCAAGTAGCTGGGACTACAGGCACCTGCCACAACGCCT
>CAUYTI010091614.1:0-39193 GCA_963575145.1 Galago senegalensis | reverse complement strand
TGCCTCCGCCTCCCAAGTAGCTGGGACCACAGGCGCCCGCCACAACGCCTGGCCATTTTTTGGTTGCAGCTGTCATTGTTGTTTGGCGGGTCCGGGCTGGGGATTCGAACCCGCCACCTTAGGTGTACGTGGCTGGCGCCTTAGCTGGTTGAGCTACAGGCACTGAGCCTTGTACATGTTTCTTATTAAAATTCCCTTCTCTGGGGACTTAGACTTCACTTTCTCTATATTCCTAAGCAGGTCAGTGTTTTCATTTTTCTCTCTTTGTTTTCATATTAAATGTCTCCTTGTTTTATCAAAGACAGAATTTATATTTCTGTTGTATTTCATTCCTTTGTTTTTAGGGTGACTTTAGAGAGATGAAGAAGGAAAGAAGGTCTTTACTATTTTAAAACTGGAAGTTTAGATACTGACTTTAAGATTGAATGTGAAAAGTACTTGTGTTTCAACTGTATAATGTCACTTTTGCATGTTCTTTAAATATCAATGATAATAATATTGTATTGTCCTTTAACTAAAAAAATCTAATATTGTCTTTAAATTATATATCAAGAATCTTTCTTTTTGATTGACAGGGTGGTGTTGGTATCCAACTATACACAAACTCTGAATATTTTACAAGAAGTATGCAAGCGTCATGGATATACTTATACAAGACTTGATGGACAAACACCAATTGTTCAAAGGCAGCATATTGTTGATGGCTTTAATAGTAAACACTCTTCTGATTTTATTTTTTTGTTAAGTTCAAAAGCTGGTGGTGTGGGGCTTAATCTTATTGGAGGATCTCACTTAATTCTCTATGACATTGATTGGAATCCAGCCACTGATATACAGGTAGGAGTATTTGTGCATTAAATAGACTTTATTGAATGCCTGGGGATACAAATATGATGATGAGATATACCTGTGGAATATTGAGACCTCATTTTGTATCAGGCACTCTGCTAAGTGCTTTTTCTCTATTTAATCTTCACAGCAACTCTGCAAAGATCAATATTAATATTCCCATTTTCAGATGAAGATATGGAAGCTTGTTCTCAGCTTGCAACTTGTAAGAGGCAGAGCTAGGATTTATACCAAACCTGTATGTCTGTAGGCCCTCTTGTTCATTGCATACTTGGGCCTTCAAGTGCTTGAAATCAACAGTGAAGTGTTATATATGCTACAATCAATGTTTGTGCAGGAAATATTTTAAAAGAAGCCTTTAGTTTTCTTTAGAGTATGGTCTATCTGTATGTATTTTGAAATTTCTACCTGTATAGATTTGGACCTCATTTGGTATCTATGTTAGGGGACCCCAAGACAACCAACCTTCAGGTTGAATAATTCACTAGAATGACTCACCAAAATGAGAAAAGCAGCTTTACTCCCAGTTATATTACAGTAAAGGATATTAAATTCAGCAAAGGAAAAAGGTAAAAAGGGTAGACAGAGTCCAGGAGAGACAAGGCACAAGCTTCCAATTAGTTGTTCTTTCTCAGTGAAGTTGTATGGACAACCCTTAATACTCCTAGCATTGGTGAACATGACAACACATACGGAGTATTGTTAACTAGGGAAGTTTACTCAAGTCTTGGTGTCCAGAGTTTTTGTTTGTGGTCAGTCCTGTTAAGCCTAGAGGACCTGCATGACTCAGGTGCTTAGGTACTTAGGTACTCAGTCTCCAGTCCTTCCAGTGGTCAAGCTGTTACTACCTTGCCCAATTTCCCCAAGTATATTACATTGTTAACATAAACTATCAGGTGTGGCCCAAGACCCAGGTGTACAAAGATACTCTTGTCAGACAGGATATTCCAGTGCCTTAGAGATGATTTCTTAGAAGCTAGTTGAAGGCCAGACTTTTCTTTGGGCAGTGCAGGGTTTGAACATTAGCACTTTACTGCATAGTATCATTGATAAACCCTTAAGCCTAAGCTGATTGCAGATAACCTAGGGACTTTTCAGGGGTGAATTATTAGCTATTTGGAACCGAGTGAACTCTCCTTGCTCACGCTGCACTTGGTTCTTTGTGTTCTTCATACACAAACTTACTGTTCCATTTTTTGATGAAGCTATACCCTCTCGTTGTTGGATGCCACCCTACAGTTATTTTATAACACCACAGTGAGTGTTCATATCTTTCATTATGCCAGGAAAAAGTATGAAGTGGCGCCTGCTTAGATATGCCTGGGATATTTTTTTTCAAAGCTATAAGTAAAATCTAGATTTCCTAATCTTAAAATATATTACTACAAATTCCTTATACAGAAAGGGCCATCAGCTTTAACTGTACTCTCATAATACTCACTTTTTTCTATAGGCAATGTCTAGAGTATGGAGAGATGGTCAGAAACATCCTGTACATATTTACCGACTCCTAACCACAGGTAATAACCCTTCAGTGTGACAAAAAAATGCATATTCTTTGAATAATTTTTTTCAAAAGTTTTTTGTTAGTCTATGATTTAATGTCAAGAATATGTTATTTTGTTAATTAGTATGCTAATAAACATGTTTTACTGTACAAAAATAATGGATATAAATATCTGAAGGAAATCTAATGAATGTTTTCTCTGCAGGCACAATAGAAGAAAAAATCTATCAGAGGCAGATTAGTAAGCAGGGTCTTTCTGGGGCAGTTATAGACTTAACCAAGACATCTGAACATATTCAGTTTTCTGTAGAAGAACTTAAAAATTTGTTTACATTACATGAAAGTTCACGTTGTGTAACTCATGACCTGCTTGACTGTGAGTGCACAGGAGAAAAAGATCATACAGGTTAGTTGTATTTTAATCATTAAAATAGTAAAGTTAATTTATCTCTCTTTGGTATTTAAATGAAGAATAACTTTTAAATACTTAACTATCTGTATTGGTTTTCTTTTTGCCTCAGATCACAGGGTAAAATATGCTAGGTACATATTTGAGAAAATATTCAGGAGAACCTTCCCTATTCTCTCAATTTAGCTTCTTATTTCTGAATCAGTTGTCAAAAATTTAACTTATTTAGGGAAATCTTTCAAATTCTGGTATAAGGCTTTGGAGTTAGAAAGTGTTTTTAGTCTTTTTTTTTTTTTTTTTTTTGTAGAGACAGCGTCTCACTTTATTACCCTCAGTAGCCTCAGTAGAGTGCCGTGGCATCACACAGCTCACAGCAACCTCCAACTCCTGGGCTTAGGTGATTCTCTTGCCTCAGCTTCCCAAGTAGCTGGGACTACAGGTGTCCGCCACAATGCCTGGCTATTTTTTTGTTGTTGCAGTTTCGGCCAGGGCTGGGTTTGAACCTGCCACCCTCGGTATATGGAGCCAGTGCCCTATCCACTGAGCCACAGGTGCCACCTGTGTTTTTAGTCTTTATTTCTCTTTCACAAAAGACATACTTTTGACAGAATACTCCTAGAGTTTATTCATAATGAGGTCATACTTCTGAGGCACTTAACATGAGCCTCTGTACTTCTCAGTATTTGATGTAACTGTTAGTGTTGCTTTAGTAAAGCTGAAAATGTCCACATTCAGAATTAGGCACAATTCAGAAAAGAACTAGTTCAAGAGGACTTGAGCAAGCAAAATCTGGTAGTTGTAAGTTACTTGATAAATATATTAAGATAGGTTTAAGAAATTAGAAGAATGACATGGAAGAATTTGTATTTTATGTAAATTTTACATATTTGTAAATGATATCACATACAATTAATAAATGTAATCATGAACAATAATATATGATTATAACATAGTTATAATACATAGACATTTATTAAAACACATTTTTTAATTTGTAGTGATTAAATTTTAAATGTTAGATAAATGTTTTAGGTTTTCTCTTTGTGCCATTTTTATAATTTAAAAAAATTAATTGACATTTAGTTCTCTTAATCAAATGTTTTTTTGTTTTAATAATTTATTTTCTCTTTTTTCCTTGTATTTACTCTAATGTTCTATCTCTGATTTTTAAATTTATTACTTAGCTTAATCATTTTCAGTCTTATCAAAAATGGGTATTTAAGATTATAAATTTTTCTCTAAGCTGAACCTCATAATTTTGATAATCTTTCATTATTCAGAAATATTTTGTATTTTTCATTGTGATTTCTTTTTGGACTCAAGAATTATTTAAAAGTATAGTTTTAAATGTATTTTAGTTCTTATTATTGAGTTTTAGCTAGTGTTCTATAGTCAGAAATATGTGCATGATTTGGATTCTTTGGTAACCATGGAGACTTAGTATATAGTTTAGTATGTGGCCATTTTCTGTAAGTATTACTTTTGTGCATGAAAATTGTGTATTTTCTTAATTGCTTAGTTTAGAATTCTGTCATATTAGTCAAATTTTGTTATGTAATCCACTTTTTCTTATTTTACAGATTTAAAACTTTACTAATTTAGTTTATACATCTTTTTCCATATGTTTAAGTGTATCTCTAAGGTAAATGATTGGTGTGGCTGATGCAGAGAATATGTGTGTTTGTAATTTTGGTAGCTATTGCCAAAATACCCTCTGTTGGATGTTGTATCAAATCATAACCCACCAAAAACATACTAAAGTATTTATTTCCCCATAGCCTTGCCCAGTTTAGAGGATTATCAAATGGTTGAATTTTTTTGTTGTTGTTGTTGGGGCTGGGTTTGAACCCGCCACCTCCAGTATATGGGGTTGGCGCCCTACTCCTTGAGCCACAGGTGCTGCCAAATGTTTGGATTTTTGCTAGTCTGCTATTAAGAAAATAGTATATTGGTATAGTTTTAATTTGCCTTCCTTTTTTTTTTCTTCTTATTACAAGTGAAGTTGAGGTTGAGCATTTTTTCTTATGATTAGAGCCGTATTTCCTTTATGTGAAGCATCTCTTCCTATTTTTTGTCAGATTTTATTGTAGCTGTCATTTTTTACTTTATATATTTTACATCTTTCTTGTGGAGTATTTTTCTTTATGGGTTATTTATTTTATTCTTACGTAGAGGTTGCTTCATCCCTAATGTCTTGTGCTTTAATTTTGTCTAAAGTTAATATATTATGCCAGTTTCCTTATTGTTAGTATTTGTTTGTCTAGTCTGTCTTTTTCCATTCTTTTACCTTCCTTAAATCTGTGTTCTTAACGTTTTAAGTATCTTTCTTGTCAACAGTGTAAATTTTTTTTTCTAGTCCAAGAATGTGTTTTAACGAAAACATTTTGTCTGCTTACATTTATAATTATTGATATATTTTGATTCACTTCTACTGTCTTTTAATTTTTTTTTAACAAGGGCTTATAGTAACCAACTCTCTCAGTCTTTGATTTTTCAGTATATTTGTTTTTTCTGCCTCCTAAATGCTATCATTGTTGGATGTGCAATTCTAGTTGATAGAATTTTTTTTGTGAGTATGTGTATAGTCAGTACTTTGAAGATATTACTCTCCTATCTCTTAGATTTTTAAAGCAAGCTTGTCATCCCTTTTCTTAAAACCTTAATGGCTTAGCGCCTAAGGTGACAGCTACATACACCTGAGCTGTCGAGTTTGAATCCAGCCTGGACCTGCCAAATGACAATGACAGCTGCAACCAAAAAATAGCCAGGCATTGTGGCGGGCGCCTGTAGTCCCACCTACTTGGGAGGCAGAGGCAGGAGAATCGCTTGAGCTCAGGAGTTGGAGGTTGCTGTGAGCTGTGATGCCACAGCACTCTACCCAAGGTGACAGCTTGAAACTGTCTCCAAAAAAAAAAAGAACCTTAATGATAGGAACACTGATAGGAATTTGATGATGTTAAGAAATGTCTTCATTTTTTTTTTTTAAGGTCTGGTAAAATTTCAAAAATGTTTTTACCTTTTAGAAATGCAGATTATGAGTGAAAGGATACATGCTATGTATTTTTTGCAAAATAATAAGGAAACAAAGTGTGTGGGTCTAATTAAAACAAAATGGGCTGTTAGTTGATAGTTATTAATGGTGGGGGTATCTACAGGTTCTTTATTTCTATTTTATCAACTTTTGTATTTATTTGAAATTTCTCATAATTAAAAAAAATTTCAATCTTCCTCTTGCTCTTAAGGTAAATACTAAAATTTAAAGTGGCAAGTTAGAGTAAGCTAAATGCTGCAAAGAAGCTAAAAGAGCACAGTGGCCTACCACAGTAGAAATATGTTTCTCACTCATACACAAGGTCATTCTCAGCACGTAGTAGACAACCTTTCGTAGGTAATTTGGAGATCCAGACTTCTTCCACTTTGGGCTTTTCTATCCTCTTGAGCCTTAGAGTCCTCTGCTTGGATCTCTTGCATTTGCCAGCCAGCAGTGAAAGAAAAGAAAAAGTAGAAAATTGTGTAGTTTGGGGAATGATTATGGTCCAGATGTGGAAGTGATGTAGTCACATTCTCTAGGCCAAACTGCATCTAAGGGTAGCTGAGAAGTGTGACTAAGTACCCTGAAGGACAGAGAAATGGAAGAAGACTTGTCTCTGCTCTTTGCGTTTTACATAATCCAGTCCTTGAAGACTTGCTTTAGCTTGCTTTCCTCTTTTCTCTTGCATTATTCTATGCTTTGTGCTGTAGATTCTAATTGCATTAGGCTCCTATCTGTTCCTTAACTGTGCCAATGACCCTTCCTTTTCATGGCCTTTGTACATAGTTATCCTGGGATGTTTTACCTCTTTTCTCATCTATGTCTTGCCTCCTCATCTGTCAGATCTTAATAGAACATTTCCTAGGGAGCCCTTCACTTTCCTTCCAGACCAGGTCGCTTCTCTTGTGTTATGTGGCGTAGGCTCTTATATCTTTCCTTCAGACCTCTGTATTACAGTTCCACCCTCCCTTATCTTCAGTTCTCAAATCTGGAAGGCTAAAAGACCAAAAGGTTTTTATTTTTTATTTATTTTTTTGGGGGGGTTCTTTCATAAATTTACAACAAAATTATTTGGTGGCAAAACCTTACTTAAATTATTGTGAGTTTTCCAGTATTTTTTATTTAACCCATTTTATAAGACTAGTCACATGATTTGCTGCAGAATCTTAAGGAGTTTGATTGTGGAGTGCTGACCCAGATTGGTCCAGTTATGTTCTGAATTTGGAAACATGTTGGCCCCACAGGTTTAGGTAATGGATAATATTGGATGATTATTTGTTTAATATATTTAGCTTCCACTAGACAGTAAGGTCCTTAAAATCAGGGATCATGCCTATATTTGCTTACCACTTTTGCCTCTAGTGCTTAAATCAGCACATAGTAAACAATTTACAAATACAGTAGACCTCTGTAAATTGACCACCTATAGGACTGCAACAAACTGGTCATTACATGGAGGTGGTGAACTATGCCTACTGTACTGATACATACATGTGGTATATATCTAGTCTGAAAATTTTTGGTCACCTTAAAGACATGCTCAAAGTAGGGAAGTGGTCTCTATGAAGGTTCTGCTGTATTTGTAGAAGAATGAATGAACTAAATTTGTTTTAGCTTGAACCATGGTGATCAAATGTAATAAATTACGTAAACTCATTGTTATAACAGAAAAGTGTTGCATATATAGCAATATTGGTTGGCGTAAGGATTTTCTTATTGTTTTACTTATTTCAGGTGATACATGGGAAAAATTCACTGTCTCTACCCATCGTCAACTTGATCCACATCACCAAAAATCTGACTCCGTGAAACCTCTTTCTATGTCCCAGCTGAAGCAATGGAAACATTTTCCTGGAGATCACTTAAATCTTACAGATCCTTTTCTTCAAAGAATAAGAGAAAATGTGTCATTCTTTTTTCAGAATATAACCAATCAAGCTGCTGCCAAATAATGAAAGATGATGACTTCATGACATTCTCTTGCTTCTGTTTAAAAAATTAATGTAGTAATTAAGTATAATATAATTATTTAAATTATAATAATGTATTTTGTTGTATAATATACCATAATTTTGGGACGGCATCTGTAGCTCAGTGGGTAGGGAGCCGGCCACATACACCAAGGTTGGCGCGTTTGAACCTGGCCTGGGCCAGCTAAAACAACAATGACAACTGCAACAACAATAACAAAAGAAATAGCCAGGTATTGTGATGGGTGCCTGTAGTCCCAGCTACTTGGGAGAGGAGAATCACTTGAGCCCAAGAGTTTGAGGTTGCTGTGAGTTGTGATGCCACAGCACTCTACCCAGGGCGACAGCTTGAGACTCTGTCTCAAAACAAAGAAACAAAAAAACCGAACAACCCCCCCCCATAATTTTGATATAATAATCAAATTTCTTTGAGTTGCTTAATTTTTTGTATATATTCTTAAATGTTGAAAATGAAACTTTAAAGACTTGCTTCTATCATATAAATGTTTAATTTCATGATTAATATACCTTTATTAAGTATCTACTGAGAAATTTTTATAAGTAATCTGAAAAGGTAAAATACTGAGTTTCTGCCCTTGAGAACTCTAATCTGGGGACATAGGTGTGAGAAAATAGAAAAACTGAAAAAAGGAGACAAATTTAAACTCTAGCCAAAGGGGGAGAGAGAATCAGAAGCTAGGATTGGATATGCTACGGATGTTGAGTATAATAGTTGTTAGAGGGCTGTTTGAGAATAGTCAGTAGGGTGGGGCAGGAGATGCAGGACTTCGAGACACTTTAGAGCACTAGTTCCTGGTCTGGACCTCAGATTCAAGGGAGAGTGACATGCAGTTTATAAAGCCATACCCACCGAATATTGTTTATACACCAAATAAAGGTCAACTATCATCGTTTGAGAGATTATCAACATTAAAAGAGTTTTAATGCACAAAGCAAACTTCAGAAGACTGAAGACTGCAAAGAAAAAGGAGCTACTCATTTAATCTCCAACTGGGGCTTCTGTAATCAGCTTTTGCTTCCCTTTAGGAAAATTTCTCTTATGGCGAATAGGGGCATACCTAGGAGATACTGTGGGTTTGGTTCCAGACCACTGCAATAAAACAAATACTGCAGTAAAGTGAGTTACATAATTTTTTTGGTTTCTCCGTGCATATGTAAGTTATGGTTACACTATAGCCTATTAAGTTTGTACATAGCATTTTGCTAAAAACAAATGTACATATCTTAATTTAAAAATATTTTATTGATAAAAAATGCCAATAATAATCTAAGTCTTCAGTGAGTCCTAATCTTTCTGCTGGTGGAAGATCTTGCCTCAGTGTTGATGGCTGCTAAAACTGATTGGGATAGTAGTTGCTGATGGTGGAGGTGGCTATGGCAATTTCTAAAATAACAATGACATTTGCCACATCAATTGACTCTTCCTTTAAAGGTTTCTCTATAGTATGTGATGCTATTTGGCAGCATTTTATCCACAGAAAAACTTCTTTTGAAATTATAGTCAATGCTTTCAAAACCTGCTGCTGCTTAATCAATTAACTTTACAGAATATTTTAAATCCTTTGTTGTCATTTCAAGATGTTCACAGCGTCTTCACCAGGAGTAGATTCCATCTCAAGAAACTATTAATACTTTCTTTGCTCTTCTGTAGGATACAGCTAGGATGTCTCTGCTATAAGATACAGCTCCTCCTCTGTTCAAGTTTGATCATGAGATTACAGCAATTCAGTCACATTTTCAGGTTCCGCTTCTAATTCTTATCTATCTCAGCTTTCATAGAACTGAAGAATTAGGGACTTGTTCTGGATTAAGCTTTGGCAAAGGGAATGCTGTGGCTGGTTTGATTTGTCCAGACCACTAAATCCATGTCAACAATAAGGCTGTTTTACTTTCTTACCATTCAAGTGTTCACTGGAGTAGCACTTTTAATTTCCTTTAAGAACTTTCTTTTGCGTTCATAATTTGGCTGACAGATGCAAGAGGCCTAGCTTTTCGCCTGTCTTGACTTTTGACACCTCTTCTCCACTAAGCTTAATCATTTCCGGGTTTTAATTTAAAGTGAGTGATGCATGGCTCTTCCTTTCACTTGAACACTTACTGGGTATTTTAGGGTTATTAATTGGACTGACTTCAATATTTCTGTGTGTCAGGGAATAGAGAGACCTGAAAGGGGGTGGTGGTAAACTACTGGATGACGAAGGAGTCAGAACATACAAAGTGTTTATCAAGGTTGCCACTTCATATGCGTGGGGTTCTTTATGCCCCCAAACATTTACAGTAGTAACATCAAAGATCGTTGATAACAGATACAATAATGATGAGAAAGTCTGAAATATTGCAAGAATTACTAACATTAGTGACAGGTACAAACTGGGAAATGTTGGGATAGTGGTGCCAATTGAATTGCTTGATGCAGGGTTGCCATAAATCTTCAAATTGCAAAAACATCTGGGAAATGCAATAAAATGGGGTATGGCTGTGTTGTCTTGAAATATTAAATAAAGACATAATTATGTATCATCAAGTATGTGTTCTTTCAAGTTGTAGTGCCATACCTGGGCATTCGTACATCTGTGATTCATGAACAGGCAGTTTGAGACCAAATAATAATAAGTACAAATTTTGTTTCTTGATCCCAGGTGTAGGTTCCATGTAACTTTTTTTAAGAGACAGGGTCTTGCTGTGTTGCCCAGGCTGGACTCTAATTAAAACTTTCACTGTCTATCTTTCATCATCTATTCTCAGGCATAAAATCCTTAAAAAAAAATTAATAAGGACAGGCAATTTTGTTGTCCGTCTTTACTGTAGTGTTGCCCAGATTGCTTCCCTCAGAATAAAGGTGTTGCTTTCCTCAGCTGCCAGAAGTGTTGCTTGCTGACCACTCAGCCACATTCCTCCCCAAGAAAAGCCCTCATCTGAAAGGAGCTGCCTCACCCAAGGTTAGGGTGGCATTCAGACTTGTGGATACAGCGTCAGAGACCAAACACCCTTACCTCTACTAGAGATAGCCCTGTGAAGGACCATTCCAGCTCCATAGGTAAGAGTGCTGGGACTATTTCAATAGCAGAGATGTCTGTTCTCCATGAAGTTGTTTGGTAAGTAGTAAACTTCTATCTCTCTGCTCCACTCTGAAATCTTCCTGAAAGACTACAATCTTACATATACTCCATGTGAGTGATTTTGTAGTAGAAATTTTAGAAGAGGCTGAGTTTTATCTTTTTTTGTTTTTGAGACAGAGCCTCAAGTTATTCCCCTGGGTAGAGTGCCATGGCATCACAGCTCACAGCAACCTCCAACTCCTCAGCTCAAGCAAGTCTCCTGCCTCAGCCTCCCAAGTAGCTGGGACCACAGATGCCTGCCACAACGCCTGGCTATTTTTTGGTTGCAGCCATCATTGTTGTTTGGTGGGCCCGGGCTGGATTCGAACCTGCCACCTTAGGTGTATATGGCTGGCGCCTTAGCCACTTGAGACACAGGCGCCCAGCCGAGGCTGAGTTTTATGAGAGAACCCATGTGATATGGAACAAAGGCAGCATATGGGACACAGGGGCCCAGAGGCTGAGAAATGCAACAGACGGTAAGCTATCTGGGAATTGAGGAAGGCATTGGACTTCAGCCAGCTAAGGGTTTGTGGGGGTTCAGACTCACTTAGTCCAGACTTTAAGGAGCCCTCAGTTAATATCTGGGTTACATACACTGGGTGTCCATAAAGTTTTGTGGAATTTTAAATTTTAAATTGCACATGAACTTTATGGACACCCTGTATAAACCTTTTTGGGGCAGATGCTCAATTTATAAGAATTCCTTCTCCCTCCCCCCTTCTGTATGCTCCCAGTGCTTAGCTAGTTCTACTATGTAGCACTTAACACATTGTCTATAATTACTTATTTACCTGGCACTCTCTCCCATTAGGTTGAATTCCGAGGGTAAAGATTTCATTTCATAGTCTGGTCCTTGTATGGTCCCTGGTACAAAAGAGCTACTTAGTTAATTGACTGAGGTACTTTACCTCTTTTTATTTTATTATTATTTTTTTGCAGTTTTTGGCTGGGGCTGGATTTGAAACCCGCCACCTCTGGTATATGGGGCCAGTCCCCTATTCCTTTGAGCTACAGGGGCTGCCCTGCTTTGTCTCTTTTATTTTCTTAACCATTTCGATCCTTTTCCTGGCTCTGAGGTCTCGGTTTCAAGGTATTTACTGGGCTAATTGCTGATCTTGGAGCGCTCAACACTGAAGAAAGCAGAGCAGGCAGTTTTTACTTCCCTTCTGGCAGCATACAGAATGTTCCCTCTTTGCTTCCATGATCTATGAATCTGCTGTGTGAATTGACAAACGCTGTCAGTGCTATGGATAATAAAGTTAAGTCACAAAAAAAAAGTCACATAATTCATTTCTAATTACCCAAATACACCTTTCACACAGCTTTATGTGATGATGTTCTTACTCTAAATGATAAGGTAAATGCTTTTCCTTCACATTCTTGTTGGGATTGAATTACTAACTGAATTAAAACATGAGCAGCTCAGATTTGCAGAATTAAACTGGACAAATTATTGACCCATTTATCAGGGTGTATGATAAAGGAGCAAATCAGAAAACCTAGTTGGCATTTCATTTGAGTGGTGCAGACATGACCTACAGGCACATTGCCTGGGCAACTTACGTCTTAAGGATCTGTTATCTTGGCAAGATTGAAATTCCTGACTATGGCTTCTGGCAAATAATATGTTAATCAGCAGATGGCGCTGTTTTTCTGAGTTGTTCCCAAATTAATACATACATTGGGCCCTAGAGGAGGATCATAAATATTTTATTTTGGTGTTCAAGGAAAGATTCAACAAGGCTTGATACAAAGGGATATTATTTTCCTTTATCTTGTATGATATAGATTTTTTTTTTTTGGTTTAGACCAGTTTCCTGTGGCATTCTTCTATAGCCAGCCTGTGTTCTTTGCTTCAAATCATTACAAACTTCCATCCCCAAGGTGCTTTGTTGTCCACAAAATCAATACCAATTCAGGATACAGCTTTTAGGATAAAAACCATGGGAGGAAGAAGCCTTATTGACAAGGAACAATTTGTTGGAATTTGTTACACTTATGTGAAAACCTGAGGTGTTAAGCATAATTTAATCTTTACAACTTTTTTAGATCTTTAAAAAAATTATAGATTTTCTTTTTAGTAAGAAGATAATAAAATTCTGACAAAGCAGACCAAAATAAGTAATTCCTCTATTTTTATTTTTGGAGGAAATATTAGTAAAATATTGAAGCCATGTTTTTGAATAGTTTAACACTTATATAAACATTACAGGTATCCACAGCATAAAAATTCCCTTGTACCTGCAATGTTAATGTATTCTTTTTTATTAAAAATTTTATCTCAAGATGCAATGGCATTGTTTATGTAGTAATATGGATGAAGTCAGAATTCAAAGTTGAGAGTTAAAATCCTTCCTGAGTATTTAATTTCTGGATATGTCTGTGAGGGGTTTTCCAAAAGAGGAAGACTGAGTTAAAAAAGATAATCCTAATCAATGTGAGTGGGTGTCCTCCAATCTGTTGAGGGCCTGAAAAGAATAAAAAGGCAGGAAGGGTGAATTTGCTCCCTGAGCTGGTACTCAGATCTGATCTGGTCACCGTCTCCTACTTTCAGGAGCTCCTGGTTCTCCTTTGGACTCCGATTGGAACTTAGACTATCTCCCTTGTTTTCATCTGTTTGGGCTGCTATAACAAAATACTGTATACTGGACAGCTCGTTAGTTACCAAATGAAAACATGTATTATCTCACCCCCCCCACATCAACCTTCTCACTGAGAATATAAGTCCCCAAATTTGGCAACAGCTTTCAGGCCCCCAAATGATCTGGCTCCATTATCTCTCTAATCTCATCTCCCCCTCACTAACGTTACTCCACTCCCGCTGTCCTTCTTTCTGTATCTTAAATGCCAAGCATGTTCCTACCTCAGTTTCTCCCCTAGTGGCCAAGGGCCTGGCCCATAGTGAGTAGATGCTCAGCAGGTTGTTTGGGACTTGAATTAAAGTATGGCCAGTGGTGTCTAATCTTTTTACAGAAACAAGTGGGAGGATGGGACTGGCAAAAGCCATTAGATGAGAACCAGAACTTTCTTTGTAGTGGAGGCACTGACAAATGGCTCTTGAGATGAGTTACATGTATCATCATATGTAAACATATATTGTCACCTAAAATTCTTAGGTGTGGTTATACCCTTAACAGGTAGTTAGGAAAGAACTATTAATACATGATTCAGAGTGTTGACCAGCTGCCAAAGATTGCTGTCCATTTGTTTTCCATACACAACATCCCACCATTAGCTATGGAATGAGACCCCTAAAAAAACATAATGAGCAGGAAAGAATGCTTTCATGCTTGTAAACTGAGATGGGATTGAAATCAGTAGATTTTTCTACTACTTGCTAATGATCTGCAACCTTTTATAAAACTCTCTAGATCCTTTAATAAAGTTAATTCTGGGAAGCAAACCCTGGAAATTCCCCCTCTAGTCTTGGAACTCACCTGCTGCCAGTGTTTAGTTCCCGTGTAGTAAGTTAATAACTCCAAAGAGTAGAAGAGCCTTAGGAGATCTTGTTTAGAAAGCATTGCAGACAAAGGAATAATTAACACGTAATTTAACATTCAAGAGGATAGCAAGTCCAGAATGATTACTTGTTCAAGTAGAAATATTGTGTGTGTTCGATGAGAGTCTTAATTATAGGGTAATATTTTTAAGGGCACCTACATTGGGCTAACTAAGGCACAGAGGCTCTGCTTACTATGTAGCTAAGTAGACCTTTGGCACTTTGGTCCTCCCCAGCTCCTGCTAGCAACAAGGCTAGATGGGAAATCACATTGTGCAGTATTCTGTTGCACAGAAGCTTTCTCAGTGAGACGTCAGGGGAATTAGTCCCAGCTCATCTTCAGCAAAGAGGAGGCCTTTGGTTACTGCTTTAGTCTAGATGAGAAATCATTTCCATTAATTGCACTGGGTTGGTCCGTGCTCCATTGTCACCTGACAGAAATAATGGAAAATTGTTTTATTTTGCTGAAGGTCAGCAAAAGAAGGATATTTCAAAGTTTAGAGAGAAATCTCATGTAATTGGTTTTTATGAGAGATATTACTACAAAAATACTGCTTCTGTCATGCAATGGGGTAAAAGTTGTTATCAGATCTTTGAGGGATATCCATTGTACCTAACCATTTGTATAATTCTGGGCTTATAAAGAATTTCATTTAAAAAAAATGTTTGTAACCATTTTGTGTCTATTCCAAGTGAACTAGGACTTTCATATTAATTAAAGAAATAGAAAGTCAGCATCACTGCAATATGAGGGTCAGAGCCCTTGGCTTGGGATCAGAAGATCTGGAGGTTCTAGTCAGGATTTTCCCATTTATTTGGCTTCTACTTGTATGCAATTCACTTAATTTTCACACTTTCTTATAATGATGATGATGATGATAAATCATTCACTGGTTGTTACTATCAGCTAGGCATTTTGCTGAATGTTTTCTATGCATTATTTCATTTATTCCTCTTGATAACTATAAGACAGTATTATCTTTACTCTCATTTTATAGAGGAGAAAACTGAAGCCTAGAAAGGTTAAATACTTCCCAAGAGCACAATGAATGTTACTTTGTAGTAGAAGCTAAATCTAATCCGCCATCGATGTGTGACTCTTGAACTTGGCTTGTTCTACACCAGCCCTAAATTCACAAGCCAAATAAAAATTTAAGGACTATCTTGCAGTAGTCATCAGTGTGATGGACTGTGGACCTCTACCTTTTATGCCAGGACCATATCTTGTTCTTAAGATATATTATCAGGAACGTGATCTCAAAAAAAGCAAGCATTTGGAGGAGAAAGGTTAGGCCTACCTTAGAAAAAAAGATTATGTGTAGTAGATTTTAAAAAGTAATTGTTATTGAGGATACCCAAGGGAGAGATTCGTCATTTTACCTAATCATTTGTCCTGATTAAAGAATTTTGTGGTCAAGAGATGAGCTGAAAGCAAAACAAAAAGCAAAGGGGAAACTACCATTTTGTGAGAATAACCTGCTGGTGGCAGCAACAGATCACAGCAGTCGTCTCTCATCACATCAGGAATTCCAGGCACGGCTTAAAGCACATAGCTTCCTGTTGTTATAAGATTTCAAATCACAGGCTGCTGTTATGAGAGCTATAAAAACTGTCAAATCATTCTTGCTATCAATATGACTGACAGGATTATTTTCCACAACATTTTATGTTGCCAGAGTTTTACACTCATTTTTTTCCCCATGGGTTATACGGGTAGAGGGTGGTGGATATTTTAACTAATAATTTTATTAGTTACATGAAACGTGAGAAACTTTCAAAAAAATTAATGGAAATCATTTGTTGAAAATCAGTAACCCTTTAGTTATTAACTTCCGATTTTGTCATACGATGATAACTTTGCACAGAATAAAAGGTTTACGTGTATTATTTTACTATGAATATTTTGAGACCTCCGATAATGATTTTTCAGTTCTACATAAACATTATTAAGGGAGTTTTTGACTGCCAAATAGCTAGAAAACACAAAAACATTATCCTTTATTCCACAAGTAGTACAAAATGTATGTTTTAGTTGTTTTATTTATGGCTGAGGAACTGTCTGAGAAATTTTCCTCTACTGTAGTGTCAGAGCCTTTGACAAAGAGTAACCTCTGGTTACTAGCTGGAGATGTTGACTCTCAGAGGTGCCTTGGAGGCCCACATGTAGAAGGATCTGGCAGGCAGACATTGATGCTTTGACCTGGACCTTGCTTTCTGTCTGGGTGGCTTACCCCCATAGGCTTCCCTATCTCTGAGCCTGGATTCTGATCCTAGGGTGGGGAAAATTTGTGTTGCTGAGGGAGATGAGAAAAAGAGCAACCCTTTTTGTTAGCACTATGTCAGCAGACCTCATCTGGGCTCCTCTATGAATACCTTTTAGGTAAAAGGAGATCTGTTGGGCGGTGCCTGTGACTCAAAGGAATAGCTAGCCCCATATGCCAGAGGTGGCGAGTTCAAACCCAGTCCTGGCCAAAAACTGCAAAAAAAAAAAAAAAAAGAAGAAAGGGATCTGCTTACAGGTTGGACATAGATCGAGCTCTTTATAGCAGAAAGATGATTTCAAGGACATGTTATGCTTTCAATCATTCCTACACCTTGAGAAGTTGATGGCATCAAGCAGGCGTCAATACAGGTGAATTAAATGGATTAAATGAATGACTAAAACAAATAAAATGAAAGAACTCCTTTCATCAGTTCTTCAGTAAGGAGCTTTATGTCTTATTTATTTGCCATGCAGTGTTTGAGAATTTATGATCTAAGTTTTTAAAATTTGCTTAGCTAAAACTTTATTATTATTATTTTTAATTAGCAGCTATATCAGGACTCAACAAAGGCAGACACTCCAAAAACAGATGTTTTTTCCTAACTCATTGGGCTAGAGCAGAGTTTAAGTCAAGCCAGAACCAGGCCAGCTCTAGCCACAATCTGATCTCTACCTCGTGGCCTCAGTCACATTGGCTGGAAACAGGTTTCACTTCATCCAAGAAAATAGGTGGAGGGCACTCATAGCTTCCTCAAGTTTGACAATCTCTCACTGCCGCTGCTGGCGGTGCCACTCAGCCAAGCACTGGAGAATCTATTTGGTCCAGAATTTGTACAAGTGGGAGCTTGTACAATCTTGGTGAGGTCTGAAGATTCCAAAGTTTTCAGCTCAATCATGACCTTGCCTACCTGCTTAAAGTAAGAGATTTGCCTTCTGTCTGGGCTAAATATGGGTTCTAGCAGGCATGTCTGTTCCTGAAACATCTCTGATCTTTCAGGTCTTCTGGAACTTTCACCCATGGTGGGATATCTTTACATTCTGGGGGTGTTCCCATCTTGCGACCCTCAAATCCAATCTTGCCTGCAGAATCTCTATTCTCAGTTTTTAAAAAACACTTAGATTCAGAGATGCTCCTCCCCCCCTCAATTTCTTTAGGTTCTGTCATCTATAATTTTGATATGAGCAATGAGTTAAGAATCTAAGTTTTAGAAAATAGTCACCCAGTTGTAAAAACATGTAAATAATCCTTTCTTTCCCTTATATCCGATAGGTTTATTTCTGGATTTTTCCCCCCTATCTTTTAATTTATCTTGTTCTTGAATAGTTTTTAATTATCATATATATATAGTATTAGTACAGGAATATGGAATGTCTTGCTAGATAATCATATCTTTTATGTTTCTAGGAAGTGCTGTGTTGTTTTCTTCATGTGGTAGAGAACATTGCTAAACATGACTGGCTTCCTTAATTAGTTTGTATCTAGGGGCTCAGTCATCACCTCCTGAGAGTGGCTTTCCTAACCACTAGCTATGCTATTTGAATGGCATACTGCCCACCTTTCCATACATTTTTTTCTCTAATTTTGTAGTATGTTTAAAATATATATAACATTTATAATGTTCACTGTTTTACATGTACAGTTCAATGATATTAAATATATTCATAATGTTGTATAACTATCACCATCATCCATCTCCATAACTCTTTAATTTTTTTTTTTTTTTTGTAGAGACAAAGTCTCACTTTATCGCCCTGGGTAGAGTGCTGTAGTGTCACAGCTCACAGCAACCTCCAACTCCTGGCCTTAGGTGAGTCTCTTGCCTCAGCCTCCCGAGTAGCTGGGACTATAGGCGCCCGCCACAACACCCGGCTATTTTTTTGTTGCAGTTTGGCCAGGGCTAGGTTCGAACCCTCCACCCTTGGTATATAGGGCCGGCGCCCTACCCACTGAGCCACAGGCACTGCCCAACTCTTTAAAATTTTTTAAAAAAATTTATTTTTAAACTTCTGTTTTAGATACAAAGTCACTCTGTATTGCCCAGGCTGGAGTGCAGTGGTTATTAACAGGCACGAGTAGCTAGGAGTACAGGCACGTGCCACTGTGCCCAGCTTCCATAACTCTTTTTATCTTGTAAAACTGAAACTCTTTACCCAGTAAAAAATAACTCTCCATCTCCCCCTCCTCTCAGCCTCTGGCAACCATCATTGGTGGTTCTACTGTCTGTCTCTATAATTTTGACTGCTCTAAGTACCTCATATAAGTGGACTTACACAGTATTTGTCTTTCTCCGACTGGCTTATTTCACTTAGCATAACCTTGTCAAGGCTCATCCACATTGTAGCATATGTCAGAATTTCTTTCCTTTATAAGGCTAAATATTATTCTATTCTAGTATATACCACATTTTACTTATCTATTTTTCCTTCAGTGGGCATTTGGGTTGCTTCCATGTTTTAGCTATTGTGAATAACTCTGCTATGAATGTGGGTATACACATATCTTAAATCCCGGGTTTAATTCTTTGGGGCATATATCCAGAAGTGGAATTGCTGGATCACATGATAATTCTATTTTTAATTTCTTGAGGAACCACCATGCTGTTTTCCACAGTGTCTCTACCATTTTATAATGGTGCCAACAGCATATAAATGTTCTAATTTCTCTATATCCTTACCAACACTTGTTATTTTATGTTTTATTGGTTTTTTATTTCTTAATTTATTGTTGGGGATTCATTGAGGGTATAGAGAACCAGGTTATAGTGATTGCATTTGTTAGGTAAAGTTGTTCCTCTTATAACTATGTCCTGCCTCCAAGAGGTGTGTCACATACTGTGACTTATTGGGTTTTTTTGGATAGTAGCCCACATGCTAACAGGGGTAAAGTGGTATCTCATTGTAGTTTCAATTTGCATTTCCCTAAGGATTAGTGATCTCCAGCATCTCTCTTTTTTTTTTTTTTTTTTTGGAGACAGAGTCTCAAGCTGTTGCCCTGGGTAGAGTACTCTGGCATCATAGCTCACAGTTACCTCAGACTTCTGGAATTAAGTGATTCTTTTGCCTCAGCCTTCCATGTAGCTGGGACTACAGGTGCCCGCCACAATGCCTGGCTATTTTGTTGTTGTTGCAGTTGTCATTGTTGTTTTAGCTGGCCAGGGCCAGGTTTGATCCCGCCAGCCTTGGTGTATGTGGTCAACACCCTATCCAACTGATCTATGGGTGCCGCCCTCTTTAGCATCTTTTCATGTTTCTGTTGGCCATGTGCATGTCTCCTTTGGAAAAATGCCTATTCAAGGGCAGTGCCTGTGGCTCAGTGGGTAGGGCAGTGGCCCCATATACTGAGGGTGGCAGGTTCAAACCTGGCCCCAGCCAAACTGCCACAAAAACATAGCTGGTTTAAGAAATATGCCACCTATGCCTATACTCATCAATGTCTAATTAGAAAAGGATACTGGATTTTATCAAATGCTTTTTCTGCATCTATTGAGAGGATCATATAATCTTTGGTTTTACTTCTGTTGATAACGGTAAATAACATTTATAGACTTGCGTATATTAAACCAGCCTTGCATCCCTGGGATAAAACCTACTTGATCATAATGGATGACCTTTTTGATAATAAGCTATAATCTATTGGCTAGGATTTTGTTGAGAATTTTTGCATCTATATTCATTAGTGAAATTGGTCTGAAATTCCCCTTTTTAGTTGGGTCTTATGAAACCTTAAGAAAGGTAATAGCAGAGGACTTTAACAAATGGAAGAACATACCATGCTCATGGCTGGGAAAAATCAACATTGTTAAAATGTCTATGCTTCCCAGAGAAATTTACATTTCAACGCCATCCCCATTAAAATACCAACATCCTATTTTCAAGACTTGGGAAAAAATGATTCTGCATTTTGTATGGAATCAGAAAAAACCCCGTATAGCTAAGGCCTTAGCTATTAAAAAAAAATGGAGATTTTGCAGCATTTGTACTAACCTGGATGGAGGTGGAACACATTATCCTTAGTGAAGCATCACAGGAATGGAGAAGTATTAATAATATATTTTTTCCAATTTTAATGTCAGGTGTATACAGATTAAGCAAAATGATTTTGAAGTATTCTTTTTCTATGGTCTGTAAGATTTGGCATGATGTGTTTTTTGAAATTATCTTTTATTTTTATTTATAAATATTGTCTAATTTTTGAGACTTCGGAAAAAAACAATAAAAAGTTAGTTGATGACTCTATACTGAACCGCAGAGTCAAAGCATTCTATAATAGACATACTCTTATTTGACAATATGAATGTTACTTTCTTTGCATTACTATTAGTATTATTGCTTAATACTTCATTGCAGCTGTCGTCTGATTTCTTTTCTGAATGTATTTATCTTGATTCTTTATGAGGTTTTTGTTTCTAGTCCTTATCTTAAACATTGTTATTGTTGTTAAATTTCAAGCCTTTTTAATTCTGTGAAGGCAAAAAGTGGAAACCTAATGATCACATGTATATTATAAAAATAATAATAATAATAAATAGCTGGGCGTTATAGCAGGCACCTATAGTCCCAGCTACTCGGGAGGCTGAGGCAAGAGAATTGCCTAGCCCAGGAGTTGGAGGTTGCTGTGAGCTGTGTGATGCCATGGCACTCTACCCAGGGTGATAAAGTGAGACTCTGTCTCTACAAAAAAAAAGATGTCTATTCAAGTCTGCTCATTTTTTATTGGACGTTTTATTGTGGAGTGTTAGTTCTCTATATACAGAGGGTGCCAAAAAAAGTATGCAGATTTTTTTTTTTTTGAGACAGAGCCTCAAGCTATCCCCCTGGGTAGAGTGCTGTGGCATCACAGCTCACAGCAACCTCCAACTCCTGGGCTCAAGCAAGTCTCCTGCCTCTGCCTCCCATGTAGCTGGGACCACAGGCGCCCGCCACAATGCCCAGCTACATTTTGGTGGCAGCCATCATTGTTGTTTTGGTGGGCCTGGGCTAGATTCGAACCCACCACCTTAGGTGTATGTGGCTGGTGCTTTAGCCACTTGAGCCATAGGCGCCAAGCCAAAAGTATGCAAATTTTAAGAGATGTTATCTATGTATTACTTTTCAAAGTTGAATTGAAGGTACTGTTACTGGTTAAGTGTACCTAAACGTGCTATGCACATGCATTTTACCTGCAATTTATACACTTTTTGGGATGTTTGATTTTACTTCCAACAAGATCACTTAAAATGTGTATAAATTTTTTTTTGTAATCTGAATATTAATTTCTTGCCAGATACATATAATAATTTGCAAATATTTTCTCTTACTATGTGGGTTGCCTTTTTACTCTTTGATATTATATTGTCTTTTGGTGCATAAATTTTAAAATTTTTCACAAAGATTATGAAAAAATTTTCACAAAATCTAAGTATTTTCAATTTGTCTATTTTTATTGTTGTTTGTGCTTTGGTTTAATATCCATTAAATCATTGCAAAATGCAATGTTGTGAAGCTTTTGTCCTAGATTTTCTTTGAGGAATTTAATGTCTTAGATTTAGGTATTTGAACATTTCAAATTAATTTTTGTATATGGTATTAAATAAGGGTGCAATTTGCATGTGGATATCCAGTTATCTCAGGACCATTTGTTGAAAAGACTATTATTTCCCCAATGAACACTTTAGCACTCTGTTAAAAATCAATTCACCATATATGTAAAAGTTTATTTTGGGACTCTAGTTCTATTCCATTGGTCTGTATATCTATTTTTATGTTATTACCCCATGTCTTGATTATTGTAGCTTTGTGATAAATTTTGAAATCAGGAAACGTGAGTCCCAGCTTGCTTTTGTTTTCTTTTTCTTTTTTTTAATATTAGGGGTTACACATGCTTTGTTTACATACTTAGTTCTTGTACAGGTTAAGTCAAAGTTATACACGTAAGTGTGCCTTTCATCCAGTCAGTGTGCATCGTACCCTACAGAGGTGAATTTACCCGTCCCCTTGTCCCTGTTACCCCAGCTTATGTTTTTCCTTTGTGAGATTGTTCTGGCTATTCAGGATCCTTGACATTCCATTTTAAGATGGCTTTTCTATTACTGCAGAACGTGTCATTGAGTAATTGGGATTGTATTAAATCTATGTTGGATAGCACTTACATCTTAAAAATATTATGTCTCTGATCTGTGAACATGGGATTTCATTTGTTTATGCCTTCTTTAATTTATTTCAGCAATGTTCTTTTGTTTGTGTTTTTTTTTTTCAAGACAGAGTTTCACTTTGTTACCTTCTGTAGAGTGCTATGGTGTCACAGCTTGCAGCAACTTCAAACTCTTAGGCTCAAGTGATCCTCTTGCCTCAGCCTCCTGAATAGCTGGGACTACAGGCACTCGCCACACCTGTCTATTTTTTAGAGACAGGGTCTCACTCTGGCTTGGGGTGGTCTTCAACTCCTGAGTTCAGGGAATCCACCTGCCTTGGCCTCCCAGAGTGCTAGGATTACAGGTAAGAGCCACCATGCCCAGCCTCAGCAATGTTTTCTAGTTTTTATTTTACCACCTTTTTGGTTAATTCCTAAGTATTTCATTCTTTTTGACACTGTTATAAGTAGAATTGTTCCCATAATTTTCTTTATGGATTATTCATTGTTATACAGAAATGCAACTGATTTTGTGTGTTGACTTTATATTCTGCTACTTTTATGAATTCATTTATTAGTTCTAGCAGTTTTTTTTTTGGTGTGGAAGTTTTAGGGTTTTCTACAGATAAAATTATATAATATGTAAATAGAAGTCTTTTACTTCTTCCTTTCCAATTTAGATGCCTGTTTTTTCCTCCTCTTGCCTAACTGGTCTGGCTAGAACTTTTAGTACTATGTTAAATCAAAGTGGAGAAAGCAGGCATCCTTGCCTTGTTCCTTAGAGGAAAAGATCTGAGTCTTTCACCAGTGAGTAAGATGTTCACTGCAGGTTTTTCATCTATGGATTTTATTATGTTGAGATAGTTTCTCTCCTTCTATTCCTAATTTGTTGTATGTTTTTTAAATCATGAAACAAACTAGGAATAGAAGTTGAATTTTGTCAAATGTTTTTTCTGTATCTATTGAGATAATCATGTCTTTGTCCCCCTTTATTATGTTAATATGGTGCATTACATTGACCAATGTTTATCTGTTGAACCATTGTCTTCTAGGAATAAGTCCCACTTAATCATGGCATATAATATTTTTAATATGCTGCTGAATTTGGTGTGATAGCATTTGGTTGCAAATTTTTACATCAGTGTTCCTAAGGGATATTAGTCTGTAGTTTTCGTTGTCTGTATTTGGCCTCATAGAATGAGTTAAGAAGTGTTCCTTTCAATTTTTTGGAAAGGTTTGAGATGAATTTGTTTTAGTTCGTCTTTAAATATTTGGTGAATTTCACCCACAAAGACATTGGGTCCAGGGCTATGTTTTGTTAGAAGATTTTTGATTACTGATTCAGTCTGCTTACTAGTTATAGGCCTATTCAGATTTTGTATTTATATATTTAGTCTTGGTAGGTTTTGTGTTTCTAAACACTTTTTTCTAAACATTTGTTTCATCTAGGTCATCCAATTTGTTGGCATACAATATTTCACAGTATTCTCTTACTGGCCTTTTATTTCTGCAGAATCACTAGTAATGTCCCGACTTTCATTTCTGATGTTAGTAATATGAGTCTTCTCTCTCTCTTGGTTTTTTTTTTTTAGTTCATCTAGCTAAAGGTTTGTCATTTTTGTTGACCTTTTGGAAGAACCAAATTTTGGTTTCATTGATTTTACTCTTCTGTTTTTATCTTCTCTTTTTGTATCTCTCCTGTGATTTTTATTATTTCCTTCCTCCTGCTAGCTTTGGGTTTGGTTTGTTCTTTTTCTAGTTCTTTACATTGTACAGTTAGGTTATTGATTTGACATCATTCTTGTTTTTTAGTGTAAGTATGTATATCTATAAATTTTGCCCTTAGCACTGCTTTCATTGTATTGCGTAAAGTTTGGCATGTTGCGTTTTTATTTTCTGTCATCTCTAAATGCTTTCTAATTTCCCTTGTGATCTTCTATTTGATACATTGGTTATTTAAGATTGTGTTGTTAAATTTCCACAAATATGTGAATTTTCCAATTCTACTTCTATTATTGAGTTCGAACTTTATCTTGTGATCAGAGAAGATACTTTGTATGATATCTACATATTTTTTAAATTTCAAAATTTTGGGTGGTGCAGATGTTTTGTTTACATACTTAGTTTTTGTATAGATAGTGTGCACTGTACCCAACAGGCGTGAACTTACCTATCTCCTCCTCCCGTTTCCCTCAGCTTGATTTTCCTGAGATTCACTTCCACATGTGTACTTAAGTGTTGATTGATTAGTTCCAATTTGGTATTGAGTATATGTGTTTGTTTCTCCATTCTTGTGATGTTTCACTTAGAAAAATGGTTTCTAGTTCTCTGTAGGTTGTTCAATAAGATACTAGATCACCTTTTTTTTAATGGTTAAGTAGAGTGCATATATACATTTTATTAATCCATTCATATATTTGTGAGCACTTGGGTTGTTTTCATATCTTTGTGAATGTGAATTGTGCTGCTTTGAAAATTTTAGGGGGCAAAGACACTCTACTTAGGGTGATAAAATGAGACTCTGTCTCAATAAAAAAAAAAAAGAAAAGATTTGGCTTTTTTCCTTACAATTTGGATGTCCTTTATTTCTTTCTCTTATCTGATTGCTCTAGCTAGAACTTCCACTATTATGTTAAATAACAATGGTGAAATTTGGCATCCTTGTCTTGTTCTGGATTTTAGTGGAAAAACTTATAGTTCTCCCCTATTTGGTATGACACTAGCTGTGGGTCTATTATGTATGGCTTTTATCATGTTGCAATACCTTCCTTCTTTACCCAGTTTTTTTAGAGTTTTTATTAAGGGATATCAAATGCTTTTTTAGCATCAGTTGAAATAATTGTTTGGTTTTTGTCCTTGGTTCTGTTGATATAATGTATCACATTGATTTATGTATGTTGAACCATCCTTGCATCTCTGGAATGAATCCCACTTGATCATGATGAATAATCTTTTCAATGTGTTATTGAATTCAGTTTGCTAGTATTTGTTGAAGATTTTTGTATCTATGTTCTTTATAGATATTGGCCTATGGTTTTCTTTTATGTTGTGTCTTTGGTTTTGGTATCAAGGTGATCTAGGGCTTATAGAATGAGTTTGAATATTCTCTCCTCCTTGACTTTTTTGGACTAGTTTAAGTAGGATTGTTATTAGTTCTTTTTTTTTTTTTGAGACAGAGCCTCAAGCTGTCCCCCTGCGTGGAGTGCCGTGGCATTACAGCTCACAGCAACCTCCAACTCCTGGGCTCAAGCGAGTCTCTTGCCTCCACCTCCCAAGTAGCTGGGACCACAGGCGCCTGCCACAGCGCCCGGCTGTTTTTTGGCTGCAGCCGTCATTGTTGTTTGGCGGGTCCGGGCTGGGGATTCGAACCCGCCACCTTAGGTGTATGTGGCTGGCGCCTTAGCCGGTTGAGCTGTAGGCGCTGAGCCTGTTATTAGTTCTTTGAAAGCCTGGTAAAATGTAGTCAAGCTATTGGGTCCTGGACTTTTCTTTGATGGAAGATTTTTATTAATGCTTCTATCTTGTTGCTTTTTATCGATTTATTTAGGTTTGGGATTTCTTCCTGGTTCAATATTTATAGGTTACTTATGTCTAGAAATTTATCCGTTTCTTCTGGGTTTTCCAATTTATTGGCATATAGTTGTTCACAGTAGTCTTAAGGATTCTTTGGATTTCTGCAGCTTCAGTTGTCATGTCTTCTTTTTCATCTCTGATTTTATTTATTTGGGTCTTCTCTTTTTCTTAGACTGGCTAAAGGCATGTCAATTCTGTTTATCTTTTTAAAAATCCAACTTTTGTTTTGTATTTTTTTGTTTGATTTCATTTATTTCTGCTCTGATCTTTATTATTATTTCTTCTACTAATTTGGGGTTTAGTTTGCTTTTATTTTTCTAGTTCTTTGAGATACATCATTAAGTTGTTTATTTGAAGCTTTTTTACTTTTTTAATGTAGGCACTACTGCTACAAATGTTCCTCTTACTACTGCTTTGGCTGTGTGCCATATATATATATTTTCTTTTGGAGATAAGAACTCATTCATTTGTTACTCAGAAACAATCCTTATTTTTGACTGATCCAGACTTAGAGGTGGAAGCTGTCAGAGAGGACAGCCTACGTCTCTTGGCAATCTGTTCCTGGTGCTTTTCTTTGGCCTCTTTCATTCTCTTGGCCAAAAGTTTAGCATATTCTTTAGCCTCTTCCTTATTTTTCTTAGTATGCTGTTTCTTCAGAGCAATATGCTGGTGTTTATGTTGCAAGACACATGGATTTACAAGATGCTGAATCTTGGGTGCTTTGGTCCTAGGTTTCTTACCTTCTTTGTTTAAGGGCTTCCTCACAGCATATTGGCAAACGTCATCTTCTTTAGACAGATTGAAAAGTTTGCGGATTCTGCTAGCTCTTTTAAGCCCCAGATGCAGAGGTACCTTAGTGTCAGTCAGACCAGGAATATCCTTCTCTCCTTTTTTTACAATAACCAAGTTGAGAATACTCAGATTGGCATCCACAATGCAACCCTGAACAGATTCGCATTTCCTTTCTCCAGTTCTCCTTGGTCTATAACAGGAACATCTCTTACTCAGCAGCAGGCAGACCCGGCCATGGTTCAAGACACCCTGCTTCATGGGGAAACCTTGCTTGTCGTTTCCACCACTGATTCGGACCACATAACCCTTCCATCTTCACCCAGCATGTGAGCAGCAACTTCTGTGGCCATGTGCTTCTCATAGTAAGTACAAAGTTTGTGTTCATCGTCCACTTTAATGGGTTTCTGGCAGCCAGTGGCTGGGAAGGAGATATTCAGCTTCATCCTGAAGTATCTGAACGCGTCCTAGGCACCACAGAAAAGAGCCCCAACTTCTGCTTAGTCTTGATACGGTTTTATTTTAATTTGAGAAAATTTTTGGATTTCTTTCTAAAAATTTCTATGCAGTTGTGTATTTTCCAGTGTTCCTTTTGTCATTGATTTCTAGTTTTATTCCATTGTGGTCAGAGAAAACACTTGGTATAAATTTAATATTTTTGAATTTTTTAAGATTTGTTTTATGGCCTAATATATGGTCTATCCTTGAGAATGATCCATTAGCTGAAGAGAAAGGTATGCATTCTGTAGTTGTTGAATGAAATGTTCTATAAATATCTATTAGTTCCATTTGGTCTATAGTGTAGATTAAGTCCAATGTTTCTTTGTTGGTTTTCTGTCTGGATAATCTGTCCAGGGCTGAAAGTGGAGTATTAAGGTCTCCACTGATTATTGTATTGGGGTATATTTCTCTGTTTAGCTCTGATAATATTTGCTTTATGTATCTGAGTGCTTCAGTGTTGGGTGCATATATATTTAGGATTATTATATCTTCTTGCTAAATTGACTCCATTTATTTTCATATAATGACCTTCTTTGTCTCTTTGTATAGTTTTTGTCTTGAAAACCAAATTTTTTTTTTTTTTTGAGACAGAGTCTTACTGTGTCACCCTCGGTAGAGTGCTGTAGTGTCATAGCTCATAGCAACCTCAAACTCTTGGGTTTAAGCAATTCTCTTGCCTCAGCCTCCCAAGTACCTGGAACTACAGGCGCCTGCCACAATGCCTGGCTATTGTTGTTGTTGTTATTGTAGTTGTCATTGTTGTTTAGCTGGCCAGGGCTGGGTTCAAATTGCCAATTTTATCTGATAGAAATATAGCTATTCCTGCTCTTTTATGGTTTCCATTTGCATAGTATATCTTTTTCTATCCCTTTATTTTCATTTGTCTTTATACATGAAGTGCATTTCTTGAATACAAATGTAGTTGGCTGTTGGGGTATTTTTTGTTTTTGTTTGTTTTTTTATCCATTCAGCTACTCTATGTCTTTTGATTGGCAAGTTAAGTCCATTCACATTTAATATTATTGATAGGTAAGGATTTACTTCTGACATGTTATTTGATTTCTGGTTGTTTGTTAAGTCTGTACATTTGACAGCAATATAAATAAATTAATACTGAAAGTATACCTTAAAACTCATCAGAAGAATGAATGAAAATTTGGAAATCTAATTAACCAAAATAAAGAGAAAATAAAGGCTTGTTTCATCTTTATAAGGGGGATGCTTAGGAAGTCAAGAGAGAAGTGAACAATTACCAGATGAAATATTAATTGTATTTATTTTGAGGCTGCTGTTCTTGCCATACTTAACAGAAGATCAGAAAGCAAAAGGTATTTTAATCTCAAATATATATCTCAGAATAATAATTTTGCAGTCTGTATTTTTCCTCAATAATTGCATTTAAGAAAACAGAGTTATGTTATTTAATCATGTTTATTAAATGTGAAATGAGGATTAAAAAATGAAATAGTCTTTCAAGTAGGTCAGTGTGAAAAAATATGAAACAGAGTTAGTGCAATTCTTTCATATGATTCATAGTCTAGATACAAATATTTCTTCTTTTTGATTTCCTGGTGGTTTCCAAGTTTACACTTCTAGAGATAAATGAAAAAAGAAGCTACTACTAGAAAAAAAGAAGCTACCACTATTGGCTCTTTCAGATGTCTGTTGATTCCCAAAGCATGGGTATGATTTTTGATTACTATGTTAATAAAGATAATTCTTAAACATTGTTATTTTAGGTTGCAACCTTATTATGTTTACTATAAGGAAAAGATAAAATAACTCTTGCTTACAAGTATGTGTTACACTTGAGGGTTGAAATATTGAACATTTTGATAAGACAACATGCTTAACGTAATGCCTGATTTGTGTAAAATATAAATTTATTTTTAAGAAGATCACCTTGTGGCGTGGCGCCTGTGGCTAAGGCACCAGTCACACACACACAACTAAGGTGGTGGGTTCGAATCCAGCCTGGGCCCACCAAACAACAACGATGGCTGCAACCAAAAATGCCAGGCGTTGTGGCAGGCGCCTGTGGTCCCAGCTACTTGGGAGGCGGAGTCGGGAGACTTGCTTGAGCCCAGGAGTTGGAGGTTGCTGTGAGCTGTGATGCCACAGCACTCAACCCAGGGGGACAGCTTGAGGCTTTGTCTCAAAAAAAAAAAAGAAGATCACATTGTTTCAAATATTATAAACATTATTATTAAATCTCTCCCCATTATGAATTCCCTAAGCTTTGATCTATTTTTTTTGAGACAGAGCCTCAAGCCATCCCTGGGTAGAGTGCCTTGGCATCACAGCTCATAGCAACCTCCAGCTCCTGGACTCAAGCAATTCTCCTGCTTCCGCCTCCCAAGTAGCTGGGACTACAGGCACCTGCCACAACACCAGCTATTTTTTGGTTGCAGCCATCATCGTTGTTTGGTGGGCCTGAGCTGGATTCGAACTTGCCTGCTCAGGTGTATGTGGCTGGCACCTTAGCCGCTTGAGCCACAGGCGCTGAGCCTGCTTTGATCTATTTTTAACTGAAGTATTTTAATTTATTCATTCAGCCAGCATTTGTTACTTCATTTATTGAACATATATTTGTTGGTACTATGAACAGGTTTAGGCACTACTGTAGGTATTACGAATACAATGAGAAACAAAGATGGACAAAGTTTCTTATCTTGTGGAACTTGAAAAAACACAATAAATATACAAATAAAATAATAGGTAATGATAGATGTAGGCAATAACAGATGCTATTAAGAACACTAAGTGATGTGGGGTAGAGTGGTTAAGGGGGGTAGTGTATAGGGGCATGGCTCCCTAACATGAGCAGAGCACAAGGCCAAGTCCCCGGATGTGAATCTAAAATAGCACCTGAGATCTGGGCTTTGGAAAAGATCCAATCCCAACTCTGCCCAGAGGCAGATTTACCAGGAACTAACACTAAGGCATTCATCTATCTTTTTTTGAAAGCTTCTGTTCACATCTTTGCCCACTCTTTTACTGTAGATATTGGTCTAGGCAAGGAATTTATGACTAAAACCCCAATGGCAATTTCAGCAACAACAAAAATAAATAAATAAATGAGATTTGATTAAATTTAGAAACTTCTGCACAGCCAAGGAAACAATCAACAAAGCAAATAGATAACCTACAGAATGGGAGAAAATATACACAAACTGTATATCTAATAAAGGGCTAATATCCAGCATCTGCAAAGAACTCCAGCAAACCATCAAGGAAAAAACCAAACAACCCCATCTACTTTTCCTTTTTAAATTAAAGAGTCCAGTAAATGGTAGCTATTACTAATATATAGGGAAGTTTGGATTAATAACCTAGTAGTATGACATGGTTTGTTTCTAGGACCATTGTGTTTTCCTCATACATACACAGGTTCCTCTTGGCATGGTAACTTCTGATCCTCTGGTTCTCTGATTAATGCAGAAATAGGCAAGATCAATGTCAAAGTTGCAAGTATGATGGTGAACTGTGATTTCATAAGTACTTAGTACGGTATTGAATGTTGGGTAGACTGATGAAAGCAAATGTGTTCATAATTATTCAGGTCATCCAGGATTTTCCTATATCATGGGAGAATAGCACAAAGTAGCATAAATTGGGGCTTCCTATGGGATGGTTACGAATATGAGGAGATCAGTGTGGGCTGCAAACATCAGCAGAGTTTCAGAGGACACTTGATGAAAATTTGACCCTGATAATGGGGTAGATTTGGACAGGTGGACCAGACGACTTAATATTCAAGATGTCAGAGGAGAAATGTTCTGGAAGAGTGGAAATCTGAGTGTAAGCAGTTGGGTGGGGGAAGCCATGGAGGTCCTTAAGAAGAGCCTTAAGGAAGCTTTGAAAAATCATTTAAAAGCCTGTAAACAGTAACACACAGTTTGAAATTTCATTTAAATAAAAAACTGAATTTGTTTTGAAAAAATAATTAAAATTTTATCTCTGTTACTAGTTCACTTCATATTCCAGCTGGCTAAACCTTTGGTCTTAAAGCCACAAAGAAGAGAAAGCATTTGTCTTACCTTGGCAACACATCTGTGGGTCACAAGTCTAAGAAGTGATTTCAGTCAGTCATGACTTGCCCAGACAATTAAGACAGGGGCTGACTCATTAATGACCTGTTTTATTAATAATGGTTAGCAGAAAGGGAATACTTTCCAGATGATGGGGCATCTAGAAACCAGCTTTAATGAGTGGTGGGTAGTTCTGAATGTTGGGGCAAGTGCCCATGAGAGTAGAGATAGCCACCACACTCTTGGTTGCAGACAATAGATACTGCACCTAGACACATGCCTAGTATGGCTAGATAGGGGAATGTGAAGCTTTGATAGTAAAGTGGAGGACATTTAAAACATTTAATATTTAATGAAGAACATTTCATTAAGAAGAAGGTTTTGCATGACTACTCTATTTAGGCAATTTGAGTCAATGCCCTACTGCCCAACACAAAGGGCAGCCTTGAGGCTTCTTGTCATTATTTAACCCCTCTTTAAAGAATGGACAAATAGCACAGTGGTTACAGTGCCAGCCACATACACCGAGAGTGGTGGGTTTAAATTCGGCCTGGGCCAGCTAAACAACTGCAATTAAAAAAAAAGCTGGGCTTTGTGGCAAGTGCCTGTAGTCCCAGCCCTTGGGAGGCTGAGGCAAGAGAATTGCTTAAGCCCAAGAGTTTGAGGTTGCTGTGAGTTGTGACGCTACAGCACCCTACTGAGGGTGACATAGTGAGACTGTCTCCGAAAAAAAAAAAGAAAGAAAAAGAATGCACAATTAGAGGACAGTAGAACAGATAATACAAACAACCTTCTGGCTGAGGGGCAAGGACCATGTAGGGGTCAAAGTTCAGGAAAGGCCAAAAGGTGAAGAGTGTCAAATCAGATGTCCAGCCAGGCCACACTGAGCTTTGTGTTTCTGTAGGGGTAAACTGGTCTCTGTAAATCACTTTATTCTGAATATTTATGCATTGTTTTATATTGGCTAACAAAAATGGCTGTTAGATATGTTTAACACTTGGAGTTTCAGTCATAGAAATGTTAGCGATATGCATGAGATCATTAAGTTATTCTCTTGAGATTTAAAAATTTTTCATTCCTTGGTCTTTTCTCTCCTCTCCTTTTCTTCCTTCTCTTCCTTTCTGTCTCCCCTCTCTCCTCTCTCTAAAAGTATAGTACTACATAAAATCACTGGACCTTTAAAATCTGTATATGTCATTTTTATATGGGTAACTCTATATATTGAAAGTAGTTAAGTTAAAATGTCATGATAATTTTTGAATATACGTGCTAAAAGAAAAACTTCAGACAAATTAAATTTAATAGAGTTTAATTGAGCAAAGAATGATTCATGGATTGGGCAGCTCCCCAGACCCAGAACCGATTTAGAGAAACTCCAGGACTCAGGACTGACACATTGTTGTATAACATTTATGGACAGAAAAAGGAAAGTGGTGTACAGAAAATGGAAATGGGGTGCAGAAACAGCTGGATTGGTTGTGGCTGGACATTTGCTTTATCTGGACACAGTTTGATTGACCAAATGATGACTGCTGTGGTTGGCTGAAACTTTGGTATGTATTACAGAATAATGCTCTTAAGTCAGGTTTTTGGTTTATGTAAATTACATAAATTACATTACAATGTAATCTAAGTTACATTGCAGTTGTCTGTAAGGACTCAAGTATGTGAGTACAGAGGCTTTCTCAGGCCAAATTTAATTTGATTTTATAATTCCCCTCTTTTGGTCAACCTCTCAATTTTGAGCATTGAGGTTACTCTTGGTCATTGTTATAAAAGGAATTATTTGGTTCCATTTGTAATTTACAATTCACAATATTACATTATTCAAATAATTCTTTATGTTATTGCTGATTTAGTAAAAGTAAGACCTTTCAATGCTCAGTGGCTATCTGCATACAAACATTTAAGGCACAGGTTGTGACCCCTTTGGGGGTCAAATGGCCCTTTCACAGGGGTCGCCCAAGACCATCCTGCATATCAGATATTTACATTATAATTCATAACAGTAGCAAAATTACAGTTATGAAGTAGCAACAAAAATAATTTTATGGTTGGGAGTCACCACAACATGAGGAACTGTATGAAAGGGTTGCAGCATTAGGAAGGTTGAGAACCACTGATTTAAGGCTTGAGAGGATACAGCACACAGGGGAGTGATTATGATAACTATCAAGAGGATGATACCAAAAGACCAAGGTGTATTTCTTAATAAGAGTCTTGGGATGAACCAAACCATGTCAAGTCAAAGTTTAGGCAATATAGACAGCCCAACAGTGTTTGAGTTTAATTTGCCATAGTCCTTGTTTGCTGTATGATGGGACTATAGTTTGCTATAAAATGGCCTGATTTAAAGAGGTGTCCATTTTTGTTGTCAGCTTGGTAACACAAGTCATAATAACCTGGAGACTCATTAGAAGAAACATAAAGATTAGGAAACCCTGGAAAACCCAAGCTTGTCATCCACCATTAGAATGTCTGCAAACCAGCTATTAGTTGCTCTTGTAAATACACCGTGTGCTTCTTTCTCTTGAGAAATTTCCTGAATGTTTGGTGGCATTGCCTAACAAAACAGCAGTACCAGTCACCTTTTAAATTAGGGAGAGAAAAGTACAATATTCAGTTTTGTTCAATACCAAATGTAAACCCCAATTAGGCAAAAAAAAGATCTAAGCTGTGTGATTTTTTTTTTTTTTTTGAGACATAGTTTCACTATATTTGTTGCCCTTGGTAGAGTGTGGTGGCATCACAGCTCACAGCAACCTCAAGCTCTTGGGCTTAAGTGATTCTCTTGCTCAGCCTCCCAAGTCGCTGGGACTACAGGTGCCCACCACAACCCTGGCTATTTTTGTTGTTGTTGTTGTTGTTGTTTTGGCAGGCCAGGGCCGGGTTTGAATCTACCAGCCCTACTGTATGTGGTCGGCACCCTAGTTGCTGAGCTACAGGCACTGAGCCTATGTGATGTTTTATTAAGTGTTTTGGTTGAACTCCTATGTTATCATTCATCTTCAGAGAGTGCTTCTACTTGGTCTGATTGGATACAAAATCCAGGATTTTCCCCAATTTATAGGTTACCTTCAAATTCCATATACTTGGTACCCTACACTGCCAAGAGTGAGCTCCAGGAATGCCAGTGGAATCTCTCCTCAGTGGAAACTAGCTTATCTTCATCTGTTTCAAGGTTGGTGCTAATTTTGGTTATTGACCATTTTGGCCTCTGAGTGTAGGAGCTATTATGGGGACTTTAAGAGGGAGAATGAGCCACCCAAATAGCAAGATCTGAACTCTAGAGGCGGGAGAATAGAATAAGCAGATTCTCTGCAGACCCAATCTAGGTCCTCAGAGGTTGTCATACAACTCTTATCCAGGGCCACCTAATTGTGTTTGAGCAAGGGTCAGTTAAATTTGTTCACCCATAAATCTGCATAGCTACTAGCTCTTAAGCATGGTATGGTTGGAAATTTACTTTATAGTATGCTATATAGCATGTAACAAAATTTAGTGAAAAGGACCCTACTGGATTTAATTCAGTGATATCATACACATACAATTACTTTTACCCACATAGGTAATTCCCGGTCTTAAATGCACAATGCCTAGAAGCATAATATACCTTTTGCAGGTGTCACTCAGATATCTGTATTTGGTAATGATCAGGTTATTAACTGGAAAGGTTAGAGTAGTGTTTGTAGTCCATGTAAAAAAGCAAGTAATAACTATGTTTAAAATACTGAGAACAATTTTCCACACTTCCTTTGGTGTTTTAGGGCGACACTCTTTGGGTACACAGAGAGGCATTCATGGAATTGTTTCCTGATATTTTGGGCATTAGTCCACAAACCCAACAATTGTTCTGGTTTTGTGGCTAGAGTGTAAACTATAGCTAAAGCCATCTACTGATTATGGTACTAAGGATTTTCCCACTGAAAAAAGGGAAAGGATTGTGGTATATGTACACCATGGAATACTATGCAGCCTTAAAAAAGATGGGAGACTTCACATCTTTTATGTTTACCTAGATGGAACTGGAACATAATCTTCTTAGTAAAGTATCTCAAGAATGGAAAAAAAAGTATCCAATATACTCAATACTACTATGAAATCAATATATAACCACCTACTATAACTATAGTCCAGAAAGTAGAAGGGAATAGGAGTGAGAGGGGAGGAGAGATATGGGAGGAGGGAAGGTATTTGGGGGGACCTCACCTAGTGTGCATGATGCAATGGTACCTTTCAAAACTATTAAGATATGAGTATAATTGTAATGGATGTGTTACTTAATGTAAGCATTTCACATTGTATATTGAAGGAGTAACCTGAACTCTATAAATGCATCAATGTACAAAGTTATGATTTAATAAAAAACAATTAAAAAGAAAAAAATAAATTAAGTAAATATTTTTTAAAAAAAAAGGAAAGGAAAGGATTAGCATAACAGAAGATGAGAGAAAAAGAAGAAAAGTGAAACCTTTCCTGAGGGCAGAGAAGTCTTGATCCATGATCTTGGGAAAACTTTTCACATGTAGGATATTACCTGCTTCTGGGGAGAAATTTCCCTGGCCATTTTTACATTAAAGTTTCAAACAGTTTTACAGTTCCAAGAGCCTTGGGCACTTTTGAGTTGTGAGATGTGGACTCAAGGTTTGAAGCCCTGAAGCTTCACTGCAGAGTAGGTGGTGAGAAGAACTTGGTATAGTCCCTTCCAAGGAGGTTCAAGGGCAGTCTTCCTCTGATGTCATTTCTGAAAGACCTAATCCCTGCTTTTTCAACCTGAAGGGTTTGAGTGTCCAAGGCTCATGGATCACAAAAAGCTTCCTTTACCTGATGAAAATACAGATTGGCACAATGTGTTAAATCCTTGCAGTATTTAGTCATACTAGCATTTAGGAGAGCAGGAGATGCATAAAGTCCTATTTCTAGGGTCATATGACTTCAAGTGACTATTCCATAAAGAGTCAATCTATGGGAGTAGATGTGATTGTCACTAAAACCAATTGTAATACCTTTGGTCAGGGCAACCTGATTGATTCAGCTAAAAATTTCAGTTTTAAGATGACATTTGTTCTTTCAGTGTTTCCAGAACACTCAGGGTGATAGGGACGATGATGATGCCACTGTATCCATGACATCATATTTAACTCTTCATAATTTGCCAAGTAAAATGCATTTCCCCACTGCTGGAGATTTCTCCAGGATGCCCCATAAAGGAAATACACTTTCTAGTAATGTCTTAGCTACTGTCACAGCATCAGCTTTCCTGAATGGGAAAGCCTCTACTCAACCAGAAAACATGCACACTATTATAAGTGCATAATGATCTCCCAGTGAGAATGGCAACTGAATGAAGTCTGTAAATATTCAAATAGTCCATCAGGTGGTAGAAATATACCACTTGGAGTTTTCATTGTTTTCCCAGGATTGAGTCTGACAAACCAAACATTGGTTGTAATGTATTTTAGCAATTGTGAAACAGTCATTCCACCAATATATATTTTTTTGTAATCTGAATCATTTTCTCTATTCCATGATGAGTCGTAGAGTGCAGACTTTTTAACAATGGAAGTTTCGACGACTTGGGAAGAACCAGGCAGCTATCCAGGCCCTCTGTGAGTCCACATTTAACATTAAATTTATGTTCTTTGTTTCTTTATTTGTTTTTTTGTTTATTTATTTTAAAATATGGAATGCTTCACGAATTTGCATGTCATCCTTGTGCAGGAGCCATGCTAATCTCTGTGTTGTTTCAATGTTAGTATATGTGCTGCCGAAGCAAGCACACATTTATGTCCTATTTTAGATACTAGTTTTGTTTTTCCAAATCAGGAGCATTGTTAAATAAGTCATCATAGGGAGCTGACTTGGCTCAGTCTTACGGAACTCATTCAAATTGCCTATCCTAACAGTTTTGGCACTGGCAGATTTAGCATAAAAATCTGCCAGGGTATTCCCTTTATACGCAGGTTCAGTCTTAATAATGAGAAATCTGTGATTGTAACAGGTTAGGAGAAAGGAGTTCATCTATTTGGAGTCCATTTTTGATGGGGATCCCACTAAAAGTAACAAATTCTCATTTCCATAGATGCTGAAATCATGGACTACTCCAAAAGCATCTCTACTATCTGTACATTTACTGAATTGCCTTTAGCTATATGACATACTTAAGTGAGAGCAAAAAGCTCCATAGGTTGAGCTGTCTTAAATAGGGGAGGAATTCCCTTCTCTTTTAGCTCATTTTGAGTTCTAACAGCATAGCTACCTGATTTTTTTTTCTTCTAAGTTTTTGGCCATCAAGGGACCCATCAATAAAAGGTATTAACTCGAGTTTACCCAGTGGACTATCTAATTAATCAACATGAGGGGACCACTATTTCCAATACTGCACTTACACAATTGTGGTCTTCATCGTTAGATGGAGGTAAGAGAGTAGCAGGATTAAGTAGGTTGCAGCATTTTAGATGAAGATTAGAAGACAAGAATTTCATAGATGTTAGGCTATTTGCTGAAAAGTGCTGAGTTTGGTTGAAATTTAATAGACTTTCCACAGCATGTGGGGCTTACAAGTTAAGTTCATTTTCTAAAACCAGCTCAGAAGAAACTTTCACCAACTTGGTCCCTGCCTCTACTGCTTTTAAACCATTAGGCTATGCCTTAGCTACTGTGTCTAACTATGGGCTATGATATGCACTGAGCTTATACTTTCCCCTGTGTTCTTGGGTAAGAACACTTAATGACTAATTGTTAGGTTCACAAATGAACAAGGTAAAAAGTTTAGTGTAATTTGGAAGTCTGAAAGCTGGAGGATGTTTTAAGGCCAATTTTATTTGGTTAAAAGTTGCTCATGACTGTCTTTCTAGTGTGAGGTATGACTCTATCAACATTTTTAGGCATTCGACTCAATGTACAGAATTCATTTATGAGCTATATATGTTTACTAATGTACTAGTTGGATTGAAGTTTTAATGTTTTCTTCCCATACTTTAATGGATCAACTTCTGTACTCTTTCAAGTATATGACACTCCCTACCCCAATCCCCAAGAACGTCACATAATGGTTTAAATAGCTACTTAACTAGTTTAAAGAGTTGTTTTTTTTTTTTAAATATTCCTTTCATCCTGATCACAGGAAAGGAAACAATTTATAATTTTCAGAGTTTAATCTTTGTCGTCAATATTTTGCCTTTTGGGTTTATTCTTTCTCTCATCAGAGCAAAAAAGAAAGTTCTCAAGAAATAGTATGAGGTAGACTAGTGAGCTGCTGGGAGTGGTACAAGGCAAGAAGTTAAGAGGCAGAGGGATATTTTTTTAAATTCAATTTCATTTTATGTATATTATGTGCCAGACACTGGGGACACCAAGTTGTGAGAGAGATGGTCTTGCTCCTGAAGTTGTTTTTTTTTTTTTTGAGACAGAGCCTCAAGCTGTCCCCCTGGGTAGAGTGCCATGGCATAGCTCACAGCAACCTCCAACTCCTGGGCTCAAGCGAGTCTCCTGCCTCAGCCTCCCAAGTTGCTGGGACCACAGGCGCCCACCACAACGC